>CM065380.1:22370000-22372500 GCA_033060915.1 Euryodendron excelsum | reverse complement strand
GACTGTGAAAAAGGACAACACAGAGGACTGAAAAACACAAGTTAATCTAACTCACATGCAAAATCCCCAATTCTGTAGGGCCAAACAGGAGCCTTGCTGTTCTGTCTTTACGAAATGAGCTTGTACGCGTCTCTGAATCTTGAAAACCTTGAATTTGTCGATATTAAAGAGTTCTCTCAGCTTCCCATCACATCTTATCATCAGTTGTTGATGCTTCAATAAGTTAAGTAGATTTTCTGGAAGCAACCAAATGGATTAGATAGACTAAGAATGCCTCAAGCATTCATAAAGAATTGAGACACATATTATACCAAATAAACCATTAAGACTAACAACAAATGTCAAAACTCCGCAGAGTCAATTGGAAACAGACTCCAAGATATATGCTCACCACATCTTTTGGAAGGGCTGAAAATTGCCTCTTCACATGCACATATGCGTGGAGTGGCCCAGTTTGGCATCCATCAGCATGCAGTACTACACAAAACTCGTTGCGATGGACAATAAATAATGAAATTGAATTATGTAAAATACTCGTAATTCGTAAAAAGAGAGACTCGCCACAGAGAGAGAGAGAGAGAGAGAGAGAGAGAGAGAGAGAGATGATTGTTGGAAGCTTTTTGGTGGTACGTTTTCTAGAGGTTTTACACCGTTCGATGGCTGATGGATTCGGAGGGTAATATTTATTAAATGGTGTTAAAGTAGGTCAATATATCAATAACTTGAGATTAAAGGGTAATAAAAAGACTTTTAAGAAAATATTTTATCAAATTATATGAAGTAGTATTTTTTTTAAAAATTTTTTCGTTATTTTATTATATTTTCACTACTCCATTACATTAGGTTGCTGTTGTATTTACTCACTATGAACGTGTCACCATTTAATAAGAATTACTATTCAGTATTCAGTAATACTTGACCATTAAACTTTTTTTCGACTTTGGTAGAAGGCAAAAAAATGAATTTTCATGAAGGGTAACTGAAAAAAGAAAGTCAAGAAAATTAAATTTCGGCAATCGGTCGTTACTACTCCAACCAAGGTTGTTCAACCCAGTGTTTTAAAATCGGATTGGACAAGATGATTCAATAAAAAAAAATGAAAATTGGTCTAGAAAATTGCTTGTTTCATATTTAAAACCGTTTTAACAAAAACCTAGTAAAAAATTTGTCGATTTGGTGGTTAAACAACTAAATCGGACATCAAACCATCTAAATACCGCAAGTTTAATAAAAACCCATAAAAAATATTACAAAATGAAAAAAAATTCAAAATTTGTATATTTGTATATTTAAATAAATTTATGATGTGATAGTTCAATAGTGGTTGATCCAACGATTGAACCAATGACCTTAACCCAGTCGCAATTTTAGTTTACTCAACAGTCCGATTTTCAAAACATTCAACCTACCAATGCGCACTGCATCAACACGGGATTTCTATGGTTGAATTGTCCTAAAAGGAACAATAGTCTAGTAGTTAGGTAATACTGAGTCTTGAGAAGTAATTTTTATTAAATGATGATATGTGATGTGTGAATATATCAGTAACCTGAATTTGTAATGTAATAGAGAGATTTTTACGCTCCGTTTGAAATTCTAATTTTTGGTAGGAGAAATAGAATAAAATTAAAAAATAATTTTTTCTCTTTTTCTCCAAAATTTTCTTTTCATTTACTTTTCCTATCAAAAATTTAAATTCTAAACAGAGTGCTATGAAAACAAGCCATCAAATTTTGTCATATAAAATATACCATAGTAGTCCCTTGTAATTAGGAGTGTCAAATGGACCTGCTTGGACCGCATCGTTTGTGAGTTAAAATGGGTTAGTTCATGTTCATATTTTCTCAATTAATTAGTGGGTCAAATTTGGACCGGTGTTGTGGGACATAGGTCAGACAAGTTAGTCTAAATTCAACTCATTTATAATACATGATCTATTTTTTTTTTTTCAAGACTTTCGTTTTTTTTTTTTTTTTTTTTGGGTGTGTTTGAACACCATGGGCCCACTAATTAAACCATATTCATTGGACTGACCCATATAATGAGCGGAGCTGAATATCCAATCCGATTACCCTGCCCGCCCAATTTCTTTGACCCTTATTTGAATTTAATTCAAATTTAGAATCCGAGTTTTGAAAATGTTGCATCCACTTCTATTCTTTATTTTTTTCTCCCTTATTCTTATTCTAAAAAAAGGGAAAAAAGAGAAACAATGGGGGAAAGAGATTTGTCACAGGTATTTGATTGTATGTCTAATCTTCTTCATTCCTTCTCCCATTTCCTTCTTTTTCTTTTGTCCTTTCCCATTTTTTTGCCTTTCCCTGACCTGAATACCTGGTTCGCCCTTTTTATTTGACCCAACCCATTTCTTTATCTGTCCCTCTGTCTTGGTCTTTCCCTCTTTTCTGACTTTTCACACAACAGTCTTTTTTTTTTTGGGTCATTCCTCCTTTTTTTGAATTTTTTTGGACCCTCTTTTTAAGTAATTTTTTTTTATGTT
>CM065380.1:22065000-22350000 GCA_033060915.1 Euryodendron excelsum | reverse complement strand
GCACTCAAATACAAGCCTCCAAGCATCTATTGAAGATCAAGTGTTGCATGTTCAAAGCTCTCAAAGGGATGCAAACAAAGCAAGCAAAGAGAATACAAGGTAGGTTTTCGATTTGGTTTATCCAATTCTCCTCTCTCTTCTTTCTCCTAACCTACATGGGTTCTATTCTATTTTAATCCCCATCTTCTACCTTCTCTTCTTGTATGCTTGAAACAAGGGACCTCTTGGTTCATGCCTAGGAAGGTCTTGGAAAGAATCACCCTGCCGGGAATTTTCTTTAAGTTCTCCTTAAGATGGTATGGGTCTGGTCTCCTTAATTATGTGGTGAAGTCTAACCTTGTATGTTCACGACCGTATTGCATTATGATTGTTATGTTCATGCATTATTGCATTGAAAGTTGTTTTCAAATCCTCCTTCTTTCAAACTTGTTTTCAAAACCACAATCCTAAGATGATTCTAACAATTCCATGGTTATGGTCGTTTTAGAAAAGTGATATATTCAATGAGACCATTAAAGTCCAAATTTTGGGTTCAAACCTTAAATTGTTTTTCAATAAATCACAATTCTATAATAATTCTAGCCATTCCATGGTTAGGGTTGCTTTAGAAAAATGTTATATTCAATGGAATCATCATGGTCCAAATCTTGTTTTCAAACCCTAATTTGTTTTCAAAATCACAACCCTAATTCATTTCTTAAAATCATGACTTTCTATTTGCCTCAAATCACAATTTTTCAAAACCTTTTTCTACATAAAAACATAGATTTTCAAATTTAAGATTTCCAAAACTAAATTTTTTTAATTTCAAGTCAAACCAAATCTTGTCCAAATAGGAAACCAAAGCAAATCTTCCAATTTTGAAGACTAAATCAAATCCTCTATTTTTGGAAATAAAATCGAATATTTTGCATTAGAAAATAGAAATCAAATGTTTCCTAATTTCAATATTTCTAAATTCCAAAACTTCCTTTTTCAGAACTTTCCAAAAGATAAAAATTTTCTTTTTTAATTGAAATCCAATCTTTTCAAGTGCTTTGCATAAACCTTAGTTCTTAGGATTGCCTAAATCCCAAGTTACCTCAATCCTAGGTCAAATATTTTCAAATTCAACTTTTCAAATCTTTTCAAATTCCAACTTTTCAAATTTCAAATTTTAAAATTTTATTTCCAAATTTCAAATCTTCCTAAGTTCAAACATTTCTATATTTAAACTTTTCCTAAATCAAATCTTTCTAAACTAAGTCTTTCCTTAAAGGAAACTTTCCAAAAATGGAACCTTTCTAATTCAAAGCTTTCCTAAGTTCAAGTTTTTCAAATTCTAACTTGCCAAATTTTTTCAAATCAAGTTAAATATTTACAAGTCTTTTCTAAATCAAGCGTTTCTAAATCAAATTAACTTATTTTCCAACTTTTTCAAAAATAGAACTTTCCTAATTCGAAACTTTTCATAAATAGAACTTTTCTAAAATGGAACTTTCCTAATTTCGAACTTTCCTAATTCGAGACTTTCCTAAAATCAAACTTTCTAAAGTCAAACTTTTCAAATTAAGTCTTTCCAATTCAATTACACGCTTCAAACCCTAGGTTATCTAAGCCCTAGGATGCTTAAGTTATAGTTCAACCCTAACCCTAAGTTA
Source organism: Euryodendron excelsum (assembly GCA_033060915.1). Taxonomy (NCBI): domain Eukaryota; kingdom Viridiplantae; phylum Streptophyta; class Magnoliopsida; order Ericales; family Pentaphylacaceae; genus Euryodendron; species Euryodendron excelsum. The sequence continues at coordinate 22,348,360 of CM065380.1, read as the reverse complement.
AGAAGTCTCAACTCTTTTCTAAAACTCAAGTCCAAATCAAGATAGTTTTCAAACTCCAATTCAAGTCAAGAGGACTTCAAAGTTCAACTCAAGCTTTTCAAATCAAAGTCAATTTCAACTCCAAGTACAATTTCAAATCTTTTAGTCAAAATTCAAATCAAACCCTTTTCAATTCAAAATTTTTAAAGGCCTCAAAGTGTCTTTTCAAGTCAAACAAGACCGCAAAGTGTCTATTTTCAATCAGACCCCGAGTTTGAACTACGATTGACCTGATTCTCAACAAGAGGATACCTAGGCAACCCTCTTGAGTACGGCTACAATCTTTTTTCAGTTTTTAATTCCACGACCTGAGTACGGCTACAATCTTTTTTTCAGTTTTTAATTCCACGACCTTTTTCAAACTTCAAATTTCCTTTTCAAATCAATTTTCAAAATCAAATCCTTTCTTTCACTTGCGTGTCATACATCATATCAATTTTTTTTTTCTAAAATTCTTTTCAAAGTTGATATGATTGGACATTGAATAATCAAATATTCTAATTGAGTGAACCTATGGTAAAAAGACAAGTAGGTACCACAAGAGCGGGATAGGGTGATAACCTAGTGCATCTTCTCTATACGTAACCAATCCCTGGACCATAGATTACTGTTTTTGAGAGACCAAAATCAGAGTCATTTTTCAAAAAGGGATTAAATCTTTCTAAAGGTTGCCAAACAACCTGTATTTTTTAAAAAAAAACCCTCTTTTGAGAAAGTTTTTAAAACCTTTTTAAAAAACCTAAGTTTAATCTTCGGATTGCACTTAGTTTTAGGTGACCTAACTCACCTTTAAAAAGTTAGGTGGTTGTAAGCACCCCATTTTTTACCGCTCGGCAGTCTACGCTCCGTCCAGACTTGTACTCAAGTCAATATGAACGTATTCCAATCGAAACCAACTTTCTAAATCCAAATTCTGTCTGTCCATTGCTTCGTGGGCCCGCTAGGCCCAAATAGAGGCAAAATGACCAAAATACCCTTGGGGCATTGTCCTTTCCAATTCCAACCCCTCTCTCGAGGCAGTTTATTCCTCGAGATGGTTCCAAATCAGGCACGTTTTTTTTAAGACGGTAAGTCCTCTTTCCAATCCCTCTCTCGAGACAGTTTATTCCTCGAGACGGTTCCAAATCAGGCACGTCTTTTCGAAAATGATAAGACCTCTTCCAATCCCTCTCTCAAGACAGTTTATTCCTCGAGAAGGTTCCAAATCAGGCATGTCTTTTCGAAGACGATAAGATCCCTTTCCAATTCCAATCCCTCTCTCGAGACAGTTTATTCCTCGAGACGGTTCGACACGTTTTTTGAAGAAAATCTCTTCGAAACGGTAAGTCCCTTTAAACCTGTCGACCGGGATGAGACCCCAAGTCCCCTAGATGGTAGAATGGTCCACCTTTGGCGCTTGCTAGCCCGCCAATGCAGAAATGTCCGTTTAGGCACGCCTTCAAAGAAAGTTGACTTCTCAGGCGCTAAGTCCCCTTTAGCAGCTTCCCAAGATCAGGCAGTCTCGAAAATGATCGAGAACCATCAGAGTAGCAGAAATACTCGCAAACATCGCAACCGTTAGAGTAGCGAAAATACTCGCAAACAGGTCAATATAAGGAATTGTCAACAAACCCTTGTGTCACGACGACCACTGTCAGAGTGGCGGAAACACTCAAAACTCAGGTCAACACCAGTGCCTGCTAGCCCATTTCGGTGAAAAATGACCAAACTGCCCATTGGGCCTCTTCCGAGACTTTCCGGTCAAGATGACAATTTTGCCCTTAGGCATCCGAACGCCCCGGGGACCACACCGACTCTGGCTATCAAACTGGTAACCTCCCGAGAATACTTCTTATAGTATTCTCAACCTTTCTTTATCTTTCCGGATCATTCCGAGTTAGTTTCGGCCAACCCGATACAAAATGATCGTTTTGCCCCTAGTGGGCCGGTCTCCTTTTTCGACCACACCGGCTATGGGTATCAAACCGGTAACTTCCCGAGAATGCTTTTTATAGTACTCTCAACCTTTCTTTATCCTTTTGGATCATTCCGAGTCAGTTCCGATAAACCCGATGCGAAATGACCGTTTTGCCCTTGGTGGGCCGGTCACCTTTTCCGACCATACCGGCTCTGGGTATCAAATCGGAAACCTTTGGAAAAATTCTGAATAATGTTTCCACATCTCTAGAGTCTTCTTCCAAGACAGTCCGAGTCCGTCCCGGCAGCTTCCCAATCCGATTGACCGTTTTGCCCCTAAAGGCCCGGTCAACCCTTCCGACACATCTTATCCTCACTTTTCAAGTCAAATACCTCTAGGACACTATTTTAAGTGTTCCTTCTCTTTTTTGGCCTTCCAGGTCATTCCCGGTCTCCCAAAATCCTTCCCGGACTTTCCGGAGTCACTCCTAGTGAAGCGGGTGGTCTCGGGAACCAACACCTAGGTCAACACCGGCGCCTGCTAGCCCGATTAGGTGAAAAATGACCAAACCTGCCACTTGGGCCTCTAGGCACGTTTTCGGAAAGTTCAAAATCCCTCAAAAGGATAAGTCCATCCTTCCAAAATGTTACTAAACAATTAGGCATCCCCCACATGCCATTTGGTCCAAATCCGGTCCTATTCCGGCTCGCTCTGATCAAAATAACCTTTTTGCCTCTGAATGCCTCAGCACGGCACAAACCTTGCTGAACGGTAAAAGACTCTCTCAAAACCATCCCTGAATAGCCCTACACACTTAACACAGCATACCAAACCATTCTTGACCATTTTCAGCTAACTTCGATCAAAATGACCGTTTTGCCCCTTGAAGCCCAAAAATGCCTCGAAACAGCACTAGCCTTGGGATTTCGAGCGGAGGGTTTCACCACACGCAATTATTTAACCCAAGGAGCACCCTATGACACTAAGTTCACACGACGCGATAAAAGTTCCCTGGAGCGTCTCGTAGACGCTCCGCCTAAATTTTCTTTTCTCCAGATTCCCTGGTTATAATGCACCGTCAACCAACTTGAGAAATGTGTAAATCAGGGAATTCTCGAAAGCTCGTCCATAGATCTTTCCATCGATACGGTTCGATCGAATAGATCGCTTCCTAAAGCCCTTCATCGTACGGTGCAAAAACTATAACTTTCAGCAACCCCTAGAGAGTCTCACAGACGCTCCGCCAAGGTTAACTTTTTCTCCGATTCTCTAATCAAAATGAACCGTCAAATGACTTGAGAAATGCATAAATTTGAGAATTCCTGAAGGTATTTCTAGAGTACTTTCTATCGGTATGGCTCGATCGAATAGATCGCTTCTCGACGGCCTCGATCACACAAAACGAAAACAGCCACTTTCAAACACCCAAGGAGCGTATCACAGACGCTCTGCAAAAGTGACCTTTTTGGCACACTTCCGAAGACGATAACACTCACTTCCAATCATAATTCAAACTTTTCAAAAACATGAAAGTTCATCGGAAATACTAGGAGAACATCCTGAATGCAACCGATTCGTCGAGACCTTCCCGATTGACTCAATTATCGAGGTAAAGTTTGGACAAACTTTCCCGATGATGGAGCGTATGCTACATGCCCTCAAATTTTGATCAGATCGACCGAATTTCGATCAACGGTCGAGATTTAACCAGTACACAGGGTGCCACATGGTATTCTAGCAATGGAACAGTACCTGCGCATGTCCTACATGCGCAAGGCCTGTTCCAGATTGCCTATAAATAGAGACCTCCCCCCTTTGCATATTTCAGGTCCGAAATTGATACAAAGTTCTGCTGAAATCACTCCAGAAACTCGAATCTCTACATACATTCCTCCCCTCCAACACTTAGGCTAGATTCTACCCCTCCTAAGCCTATACACTCCACATACAAGGCCTCATACACACTTATACACTCCACTCTAGCCTCTCAAGCCTTCTTGAAGTCACTCAAGCTCCAATCAAGACATCCATTGAAGACTACAAGAGTGTTGAAGGCAAAAGGTGGTATCCCTTTTACATTTGTGCTCTCCCCCACTCTTCTCTTCTCCCTCCTAGCCTACTTAGGCTATTCTCTATTTTAATCCCCATCTTTAACCCCCCTTTCTTGCATGCTTGAGCCAAGAGGGCTCTTAGATCATGCCTAGAGGAAAGCAAGTGAAAGCCACCGTGTAGGGGGACCTCTCACTAGCCTACTTTAAGATGGTATGGCCTAGGAGCCCCCTGTTTATGTGGTGTAGCCTAAAAGCCTTGTATGTAAGTCATGACCCTTTTGCATATTGCTAGTTTGATCATGTCTTGTGTGCTTGGCTTCATTTTATGCTTATTGTCATGTTCCACCATGCTTACATTGCCCTTAATTTTATGCCATTTCCAAGTTCTACATTTTTTTCAAAAATTATTCCAAGAGTTGGCTCCTTAAAGTTTGGGATGAGACTCTAGAAATTATGCCTTAGAAAATCCTCTTCTAACCCCTTAACTCTCACTTTGGCATTGTCGTGCCCAGATTTTTCGCACTCGAGGAATACTCACACAAGCGGAAAAAATGCTGTACTCTCTCGTTAGAACTCACCCTCTAAGAAGAATGAGTGCGACTAGGTTTGAATTGAAAATAGATTGAATAAAGGGCTTTTGGAAAAAAAAAAAAAATTCAGAGTCGCCACCTAACTTGATTAAGGTGAGTTAGGTCACATAAAAACTAAGCATAATCCAAAAACTACACTTAGGAGTTTGGAAAATGATTTTTGAAATTATCTCTTCAAGAGAGGGGTTTTAAGAAAAACAGGTTGTTTGGCAACCTTTGGAAAACATTTAGCCCTTTTTGAAAAATAACTCCTTTTTGGTCTTTGAAATCAGTGATCCTAGGTTCGGAGGTTGGTTACGTGTAGGGAAGACGCACTAAGCCATCACCCTACCCCGCCCTTTCAGTACCTACATGTCAATCTACCCCAGATTCACCTATGAGAGTCTTCGACTAACTATAGACCAATCCTATCCACCTTGAAAAACAATGTTTAAAAACGAAACTAATATGATGCATGTTATGCACGTGTAAGAAAAGAGAATTGAAAAATAGATTTGGAAAGAGATTGATTTGAAATTGATTTGATTTGAAAATGGATTTGAAGAGATGGAATTGAAATTGGAAAGTTTGAAAATTGAAAGTAGAAATTTGAAAATAGAAATTTTGAAATTGGAATTTTGAAAGTAGATTGGAATTTGAGATTTGAAAAATGAGGAGACCACACCCATGAGGGTGGAATTGAAAGTTTGAAAAGTGTTGTGACCGCACCTATGAAGGTTGCCTACGTATCCCTTTGGGAGAATCAGGTCAGTCGTAGTTCAGACAAGAGTCCGATTGAAAAGAGATTGATTTGAAGAGAGAGAGATTGAACTTTGAATAGAGGATTGAAAATTGAAATTTGAAATTTTGGAATTGAAAAGATTGAATTTTGATTTGAAAAGATAGAACTTGGAAGAAAGATTTAGACTTGTTTTGGATTGATGGAGATTTAGGAAACCTAGACTTAGGAGCGAGACTTAGGAAAGATTTGACTTGACTTGGAAGGTTTAGGAAATTAGGAAAGATTGGATTTAGGAAATGTTTAAATTAGGAAAAGGTCCGATTTAGGAAAGTTTCGAATTAGGAAAGTTTCATTTTAGGAAAGTTTTGAAATTGGAAAGTTTTGAATTAGGAAAGTTTGGTTTTAAGAAAGGTTTTGAAATAGGAAAGTGTTGAATTTAGAAATGTTTTAAATTAGGAAAAGTTTAGTTTAGGAAAGACTTAGAATTTAGAAAGTTTCAAGTTAAGAAAGTTTTGAATTTGGAAAGCTTAGAATTTTAGAAAGATTTGAAATTTGGAAAGTTTAGAATTTAGGAAGTTTTAGATTTAGAAAGTCTTAATGTAAGAAAGTTTTGAATTTAGAAAGCTTAGAATTTTAGAAAGATTTGACATTTAGAAAGTTTAAGATTTTGAAAATTTTAGAGTTTTTTAGAAAATCTTGAGATTAGGAAAGGTTTGAGTTTAGGAAAAGATTTGAAAACTTGAATTTGGAAAGTCAAGATTTGGAAAGGGGTAGAATTAGGAAAGGGTTGAATTAGGAAAGATTTGAAAGTTGAGTTTTAAAATTTAGGAAAGATTTTTATGTTCAAGTTTTGGAAACTTAAGATTTAGGAAAGTAGAAGTTTAAGAAAGATTTGAGTTAGGAAAGAGTTGGATTAGGAAGGGATTGGATTTGGTTTCTTAAAGGGAAGATTTGATTTGACAAGGATTTAGAAAGGGAGATTCTAGAAACCCTAGATTTGGAAAATTATAGTTTCGATGTAGAAAAGAGGTTTTGGAAATGTGTATCGTTTGGATGTGAAAACAAGAGGTTTTGGAAACCTAGGTTTGGGGCAAAGTTTGAAAATCATGTTTTTGGAAAGAAAATTAGGGTTTTCTAATTGTGGGTTCTAGGGCTTGACTTGGGCTCTAAGGAAAGAGGATTTTTGGAAAGTGCATTTTTGGAAACGAAGGATTTCTAGAAGGGAATCCTAGGGAGGAATTTTTGGAAAGTGAATTTGAAGATAGAATTTTTGAAAAAAGATTTTAAAGAGAAGGAGTTTTGGAAAGTGTGTTTTTGGAAACGTAGATTTTAGAAAGAAATCCTATAGGGGAATTTCTAGAAGGAAGATTTTGGGAAGAGAGTTTTTGGAAAGATTTTTGGAGAGAGTTTTTCTAGGAAAGAGACCTAGGGAAAGTTTTTAGAAAATGGACTTTGAAGAGAGCGTTTTGGAAAGGAGTTAAAAAAAGGAGTTTTGAAAAATAGATAGGAGAGTTTTTGGAAAGTATGTTGAAAAAGAGATTTTTAGGAAGCGATTTTTGAAAAGAGAGCTTTTTGAAAAGTATGAAAACGTCTCACTTTCCTAAAGCGATTCTAGCCATAAGAGGGCTAAAACCACTTTAAGAAAGTAGTTTTGAAAACAACAAGGGCTGAAAATATGGACCATGTTGGTCACTTTAAATGTAACACTTTCCTAAAGCAATCCTAGCCGTGGAAAAGCTAGAATCACCCTAGGATTGTGATTTTGAAAACATGTTTTGAAAAAGAGATTTTGATGCAATTTTTAAAACAAGTTTGAAAACGACTTGAAAAACAACTTTGAAAACGGTTTTTAGAAGATGCATGATCATGATATGCACAATGCAATTTTGGGGTCGTGAACATACAAGGCTAAGGCTTCACCACATAATCAAGGGGGCCGGACCCACGTGGTCTCTGGTTAGACTAGAAGAAAGCCCCCGACACGGTGACTCTCCAATAGCCCAATCCTACACATGGACCGGAAATCCCCTTGTTTCAAGCATACAAAGAAAGGGGGGGAAAAAGATAGGGGATTAAAATAGAGAAAACTCAAGTGGGTTAGGAGAGAGAAGAGATAGGGGGGAAGTGCGAAAATTTAAATAGGGAGCCTACTGTATGTCTTGTTTATTTTATGCGCCTTGCTTCCTTCGGTCTTCGGTCTTTGTCTTGATCTTCGTCTTCAATCCTCAAGAATTGTCTTGAAGCTTTGGATTGCAGCTCTTCAAGTCTTCAAAGAATGGTTGAAGGCTAGTGTATGAGTGTATGGGGGTGTGTATGAGTGTATAGGAGGCTAGGGTTTAGTGTATGGTGGCTAGGGTTTGGAAAACCTAGGGAAGCTAGGGTTTAGGAGGTGCTCGAGCTCTGTATATCGAATAATATGATTTTTAGGTTGAGTTTGCAGACCCTCTTCACGTTGAATAAGGCTCTGTATTTATAGAGGTTGGATAACACTGGCGCCTGTTACAGTGGCGTCAGGCCAAAGTTTACACTGGCGCCACTAGGAGTGGCGCTAGGCCATTTTTGGGCTTGGCCCCACTACTAGTGGCGCCAGCCATTTAGGAAATATTTAAGGCCGGCAAGTAGCGTATCTTTGACTAGATTTGGGCGCCTATACTAGTGACTACCATGCAATCTTTAGCTTGGCTTCACTAGGAGTGGCTCCGAAAAGTTCGGGAATGATTTGAAGGAGCCGGGAATGACCCGGAAGTCCGGAAAGGAGCAGGAACACTTAAAACAGTGTCCTAGAGGTATTTGACTTGAAAAATTAGGATAAGATGTGTCGGAAAGGTTGACCGGGCCTTTAGGGGCAAAACGGTCAATCAGACCGGGAAACTGCTGAGACAAACTCAGACTGTCCCGGAAGAAGACTTGGGATCCGAAAACATTATTCAGAATGTTCCCAGAGGTTTCCGGTTTGATTTCCAGAGCCGGCGTGGTCGAAAAAGAGATCGGCCCACCAGGGGCAAAACGGTCATTTCGTACCAGATTGGTCGGAACTGACTCGGAATGATCAGGAAAGGTAAAAGGAAGTTGAGAACACTATAAAAAGTAGTCTCAGGAGGTTACCGGTTTGATACTTAGAGCTGGTGTGGTCGAAAAAGGAGACCGGCCCACTAGGGGCAAAACGGTCATTTTGTACTGGGTTGGCCGGAACTGACTCGGAATGATCCGGAAAGATAAAGGAAGGTTGAGAATACTATAAAAAGTAATCTCAGAGGGTTACCGGTTTGTTACCCAGAGCCGGTGTGGTTCCCGGGATATTTGGATGCCTAGGGGCAAAATGGTCATCTTGACTGGAAAGTCTCGAAAAATGTCCAAAGGGCAGTTTGGTCATTTTTCACCGAAGTGGGCTAACAGACACTGGTGTTGACCAGGGTTTTGAGTGTTTCCGCCACTCTAACGGCGGTCGTTGTGACACAGGAGTTTGTTGCCAATTCCCTATATCGACCTATTTGTGAGTATTTCTGCTACTCTAACGGTTTTATGAGTAGTTTCGCTACTCGGACTGTCTCGAGGAATAAACTGTCTCGAGAGAGGGATTGGAAAGGGGACTTATCGTCTCCGAAGAGACGTGCCTGGATTAGAACCGTCTCGAGGAATAAACTGTCTCGAGAGTGGGATTAGAAAGGGGTCTTACCGTCTCCGAAGAGACGTGCCTGAATTGGAACCGTCTCGAGGAATAAACTATCTTGAGAGTGGAATTGGAAAGGGGTCTTACCGTCTCCGAAGAGACGTGCCTGGATTGGAACCGTCTCGAGGAATAAACTGTCTCGAGAGTGGGATTGGAAAGGGGTCTTACCGTCTCCGAAGAGACGTGCTTGGATTGGAACCGTCTCGAGGAATAAACTGTCTCGAGAGTGGGATTGGAAAGGGGTCTTACCGTCTCTGAAGAGACGTGCCTGGATTGGAACCGTCTCGAGGAATAAACTGTCTCGAGAGTGGGATTGGAATCGGAAAGGAAAGGACAATGCCCCTAAGGGCATTTTGGTCATTTTGCCTCTATTTGGGCCTAACAGGCCCGCGAAGCGATGGACAGATGGGATTTGGACTTAGATTGTTGGTTTCGGTCGGAATATGCCCACAATGACTTGAAAACAAGTCTGGACGGAGTGTAGACTGCCGAGCGGTCAAAAATAGGGTGCTTACAGGCATCATGACATTTTAACTTGTATAAGGATTGTTTTCTAGCTCTTTAAATTTCAAGGTTTTCACTCTTTCAAGATTAGTGGTTGGAATGGCCCCATGGAACCCTCTCTTGAGTGATCTCCTTTTTGTTTAGCCATAGGAATCCTCTCTTGATGGAATGGTTCCCTTGGAAAATGGTTTTCAAAATCTTTCTTCAAAGATGATTTTCAAAAATGCATTCCCTCCATCTTTGCATCAAAAATGATTTTTCAAAAATTGCCATCATTATGTTGATTTTTGAAACCTCCACTCATGTCAAGATAAAGGTTATAATGGCCATGAGGAAACTTTCCTTGGAATGGTCTCCAATCACCAACCATATAAACCATACTCTTGGCTAGAGTCTAAATTTTCATGGAAATGATCTTCATAAAGATTGCCACCAAAGTCCATTGCATATCATGTTTTGTTTTCAAAACTCTTTCTAAGAATGCATCAAAACAACTTTCAAAACCATTCTCCAATCTAACCTTAGGTTAACTTGACCTTAGTTGGCCAACCCTAGGTTAACTTGACCCTAGTTACCAAGCCCTAGGTTAACTTGACCCTAGTTGTCTAACCCTAGGTTAGCTTGACCCTAGTTATCCAACCCTAGGTTAACTTGACCCTAGTTCACTCACCTTAAGTTAACTTAACCCTAGTTAGTTAACCCTAAGTCACCTTAACCCTAGGTTAACCTAACCCAAGTTAGTGAACCTTAGGTCACCCTTAACCATAAGTTAACCCAACATAGGTTAACATGCTTCAAGGTTCCAACTCATGAACCCTTTTTGAATAATCTTTCAAATTATCCTCATAACCTATTCCTCCAAAACCTCCTACTCCCATGATTTCAAAAACCCAACTCCATAAACTCTTCTAATGTCCCTACACTCCATCTTCAAAGCATTTCCAAAAACATTTTCAAAAAGTCACAAACCTAAGGTGTCCCTAGCCCTCTCATAGTTAGGGATTCCAAGGACAAGTGATAAATCAAGAACAATCTCTAAGGTTGTCCATATTAGGATTCCAAACCCTTAGCCCTTTCCAAAAACTACTTTCAAAAATTAATTCATCAAAATATGCCTCCAAGGTTTTCAAAACAAGACTTCAAAAACACTTTGAAGTTCTCTTGAGACATGCCAAAGCATTTTTCTAAAACTCCCTCAAGTTGATCCAAAAACATTTTTAAGAAACACTCTACCATTCAATTTCAAGTCAAAACCTCCAAGACCACAAAGGGTCTTCAATTTCCAAAGACCTCAAAGTGTCTTAAACTCCTCCAAAGACCTCAAGGTGTCTTAAACTTTTCCAAAGACCTCAAAGTGTCTTAAATTTCTCTAAAGACACAAAAGTATCTTCAAACCTTCCAAAGGCCACAATGCACCTATTTTCCATTGGGCTCTTGCCCGAACTACGAATGACCTGATTCTCGCCAAATCAGATACGTAGGCAACCTAAAATGGTATGATCATAACTTTTATTTCAACCCCAATCCCTTTTTCAAAAATTCCAATCAATTCAAAGTTTCTATTCCAAACTCTTTCAAAACCTCCATTATTTTCAAACCTTTTCCAAAAATTTACATCATGCATCATCTATCCGAAAAGTGATGACTAAACCCCGTTTTTAAAATTCTAAAGTGGATATTAAGTAGACAATGGTAACTGGTTATTCTAGTGAGTGAACAAAAGGGTGATTAGACATGTAGGTACCGAAAGGGCGGGGTAGGGTGATGATCTTAGGATATCTTCCCTACACGTAACCAACCCTAGAACCTTAGATTTCTGTTTTCGAAAGACCAAAATAGAGTTATTTTCAAAAAGGGCTTAAACATTTCAAGAGGTTGCCAAACAACCTATTTTCCTAAAAACCCTCTCTTGAGGGAGTTTTCAAAAATCTTTTTCAAAAACTCTAAGTTTAATCTTCGGATTAACGTTTAGTTCTAGGTGCCCTAACTCACCTTCATCAAGTTAGGTGGCGACTCCTATTTTTCTAAAAAGCCCTTAGTCAAATAAATTTTCAAATCTAGCCGCACTTGTCCTTCTAGGGGGACGAGTTCTAGTGACAGAGTTCCGTGTTTTAGGGTCTCCGAGCCGAAAGGACCTTGGACACCCCAAAAATCGGGGCGCGACAGAAAGTAAAAAGATCTATTGTTAGTTGACAATGCAAAGAAAAGTGCAATATTGAAGAAGGTAGCAAAGAAAATGCAAGAAAAGAAAGGGAAATGGAACAAATACAAAAGAGAGAAAAGAGAATTGAAAATGCAAAGGGATTGGACAATCAAAGAGACAAGAAATTTTTTCAAATGAAAAGAATGGGAAAGTTTAGAAATGTTTGTTTATTAATCATTACATGTCTTGAACCATTTTATCTCATTCTTCCCTTTACCTTTTACTTGTTGAACCGATTGACAAATCTTGAAAATTCCTTTTTGATCTAAGCATACTTATCATAAGATCTCATTTGAATATAAGTTATTACTTCCCAACTATGCTTGATTGATGTTTAGCTATGGATTACATTCCATGAAGTTATGCCAAATCGATACACTTTCTATATTTTGGTGTTTGTAATTGGTTTGCTCTTTTACACATCCATATATTTACTTGTTTTAAGTGCATTTCGTTATGAAAACTATGTGCTTATTGATTTGAGAGTGTATGTCCGGTGAGAAATTAGATTGAGTCTCAAAGGTTTTAAATGTGTAAGGATATCTATTTGAGCTATCTTGTATGATTTTGATCACACACTCACTTGAACCTCACTTTTATGTCATTTTTGATGATCTTTTATTTGCATTAGGGCGAGGGATGTCTTTTGAGATTACTTAGGTATAATTTTGCATAATCTTTATGTTCTCATAAATCTTTGATTATAGATCATGAATAGATGTTTGTGGGTAAATTACTGAAAGCTCTTGCGAGATACCACTCGTCTACTAGGGATAACCTAGGTGTTTAACGGCTTGGTGTATAAGCTAAATGCAACCATGACTCCTACAAAAGTAGAGCTTATCTTTTAATTTTAGTATTTTGCTAGAAACTAGCAAAAAGCAAGTTGAAGGTGTGATTTCACTTAAAAAATTCAATTAACACACCTTAACTTGTACTTTGTTAGCCTTAGTTTAGGATTTTGTATGCCCTTTTAGTTAGATTTTAGTATTAACTTCCTTTGTTTTGCTTTGTAAAGATTTTGAGCCTAATTTAGAGTATTTCAGGTGCAATTCGGACAAAGGTGAAGAGTGCTATGAATAGTAACTGTGCAAATGGTGTGCGCATGGTTGAATAGTGTTCAAATAGGTGAATAGTGTCGTGCGAACGATTGAATACTGACAGTGCGAACGGTGAATAGTGATGTTAGCATGCTTTTTTAGATCTACAAAACTATGAGAAATTACAGAGATGTGATTTTACTGTTTGAAAACCATTAGCTAACCGTGTGCATGATGGATAGTGTTGTCCACACAATCGACGATAGTCCTGTTTTATTTTTTAGCTATAAATTCAGTTTTATACCTCATTTTGGGGATCTAAGCTTTTTGTACGTAAATAGGGTTAAATACAACTATACAAAAGTAGTTTTAGGAATAGAAACACTTTCAATTTCATTGTAATTTCTATTCTAAAAATCAAATTCAAATTGTTTACAAGTTTTCTTCAATTGAATTGTTAATTTCTCTATAGATTCAAGTAGCTAGTCTTCAATTAGGATCAATTATGAAGATCACTCAAGTAGTCCAAGTAATTCAATGAAGGTATCTCATGAATTCATTCCTTTATCTTCCTAGATCTTTAATTCCTAGTAATTAAATGTAGAAATCTTAGAACACTTAGATTATTAATTATGTTTGGTGGTTTCAATGCATGATTCCTCAATTGTGTGTTAAATATATCCCAATTGATGGTATTAATCTAAGGCTCTCTACTAGATAATGAATCTAACATCAATTACTATGAAATTGATTATCATCAATTGAATGTTGGATGCTTAAGAACACATAGGTTATTGACTATGTTTGATTAATTTAATGCTTAATTCCCTAATTTTGTATTGATCCTAATCAAATCGATGGTATTAACCTATGATTCTACTATTGACTATAAATCTAATTTCAATTGCTTGAGAATTGTTGGGTTTCAAAGTAAATCTTTCGAATCAAACTCATGGGAATTGATTTGAGTTATAAACCTTGTTAAAATCTTTGGATGAATTGAGTGATCGGATCAATTGAATCCAATTCCTTTTAAAATTTGTTAATCTAGCTTTCATTTCCTTTGGTATAGCTTAAAAATAAACCTCTCCAAACCAAATCATTTTTCACTTTCGCTTGTTAAGAAGCATTTTACCAAATTGCTTGAGTCTTGAGAGTGTTGAGGGCTAGCTTTGGCTGATAGCTTATATTGGGCTCAATTCTCATGGAATTCAACCTTGGTACTTATCGAGTTATAGTTGATGACCACTTACTCTTGAGTGTTACATTGCTACGGTTGTGTCACCATAACCTTAGTTAGTAAACCCTAGATCAACTTAACCCTAGTTAGTAAAGCCTTGGTCCACCTAACCTAAGTCGTTAAACCACAAGTCTTTAACTCCAAGTCCTTCTAATAATGATTGAAATTCAAAAGACCATTTTCACACTTGTTTTCCAAAGTCTCCACTCTTTTTGAGTATTAAAAAACCATATTGATAAATCCTTTTCAAATATATATATATATGACCTTTTCAAATTATTTTTAAAAGTTCTCTTAAATTTGTCTTAACAAAAAATGGCTAGATACTTGGCATTTTAAAAAACTATTTTCCAAAATGTTTTCAAAAGACAATTCTAAGGATAATCCTAACCCTCTAATGGTTAGGGTTTCCAAAGGAAAGTAACATATTAAATGAAACCTTCATGGTTCTTATTAGGGTTCCATTCCCTAAATGTTTTCAAAATATTTTTCCAAAAAAGAGTTTCAAGATTCACACTTTTAGGACAATCTTAGTCTTTCTATGATTAAGGTTTCCAAAAAAAAGTGAAATATCAAGTGAAATCATCATGGTTCATAATAAGGTTCTAAAACTCTAAAGTTATCAAAAATATACTATGAAGTTATCAAAAATATAAAAGGAAGTTTCTAACCAATTTTCTAAAAGCAATTTCCGAAAGTCATATGCCTAAGGGGGTTTAGTTTGATCAATAACTAATCCCTTAAAGGTGATGAAACAGTAAACAAGCTTTTTGTGAGGTATAGAAAATGATTTCAAAACTTTTCAAAGACAAGTCTTCAAGGACTCTTGCTTTATTCCAAATTAAACCCCAATCTTTAAAAATCTTTAATCCTTATTTCAAAATATTTTCAAAACTCTCTTGAGTTAATTTTAAAACACTTCTAAAACTCCTATGAGTTGATCTTAAAAACATTTCAAAACTCTTTTGTGTCCTATCTCAAAAATATTTCAAAACTCTGTCAAGTTCATTTTCAAGGCAAAATTCCTTTGAGTTCAAGTTGCAAAACCCTACAAGGCTCCCTTGAGTCCACTTATCAAATCTCTCTATTTGTGCACTTGCATGAACTACGACTGACATGATTCTCACTAAATGAGATACATAGGCAACTTAAGGAAACCTAAGTGCAATCATAACATCCTTCAAATAGACACTTTTCAAAAATACTCTAATCATACAATTTTTAAAACTCATACCTCAAACACCTATCAAATCTCTCAATTCGTGCACTTGCACAAACAACAACTGACTTGATGTTTGCAAAATGAGATATGTAAGTAATCTAAACAACTTAGGTTTCGGTCAAATTTTGTCTTTCAAATAAACATCTACTCAAATCCTTTCTATTATTAAATCCTTTTTCAAAAGAAACATTTTAAAAAACATGCATTATTCATCATTCATCCATAAAGTGACAACAAAATCTTGTTTTCAAAATTATATAAGTGGGTGTTAAGTAACCGGATATTAGTGAGTGAATTAAGGGTGAATTGACATATAGGTACCGATTATAGGGCGAGGTGGGGTGATGATATTAGAATATCTTCTTATACTTAACTAACTTCTAGACTATAGATTTCTTTGCAGAGACCAACATGGAGTCACATTTCAAAATGCTTTTAAATGTTTTTAAAAGGTTATTAAGAAAAACTTATCTTTCAAAGCCTTCTCTAGAAGGAATTTTCAAAGCATTTTCAAAAGACCTAAGTTGGATCTTCGGATTATATTTAGTTCTAAGTGACCTAGCACATATTTAATTATGTTAGGTGACGACTTCAAACATTTTTCAAAAAGCCCTTATAAAAATCAATTTTCAAGATTAAACTCTCGTCGCACTTGTCCTTTTAAGGGGTAAGTTCTAATAGAGAGAGTATCGACCTTTTTCCGAGCAAAGAGCGAAGACTCGTCGAAGAATTCCTCTCTCTCTCTCTCTCTCTCTCTCTCTCTCAGAGGGCACAATAATGTTTTCATGCACTTATTAAATAACTGCACTAACCCGCTTACATCAACCTATTGGATACCCATCCCTAGCCATTCCAGCCCATTTACAAATGGTCCACTTATAAGAACCCAATTACAACAGTCTATATGTTTGGCCGAATTTGGATAGTTTTTTAGTGGGCTAGTTCGGGTAGGTGCATAATTTTGGATTGAAAATTGTTGCCCCTACTAGTAATTCAATTATTTTACTTTAACAATAGTTGAGTCGTGTAATGCACACATACAAGTGTAATGTGCTATACAATAAGAAAATTTATACAGAAATCACCAGAATGATATGATTAAATTAAAGCCAGGTCCTTTTAAAAAACACCCATCATGAAGGATTTTAGTTATGAAAATACTATTGCCGCATCATTCTAGTAGAATTTTGTATATAAATTTTCTAGAAGTAAAATATATATAAATTATAGTAACCTCCCCTGAGGTATTTGATAATTACAGAGAGTACCCATGTAGCTTTACAGACATAGAGTACCCCTCTGATATGGTTGTTAGTTACATGTTAACCCAACTGTTAAGACACCATGAATGAAAGTGACAAAAAAAAAAAAAAGCATGATGCTAGCACATTTTTGTTTAGAGATAATAATTTAAACTGAGCTAACTTGAAATAACATAAACTGAGTTAACTTAGTTTTTTCTACAATAACAATGTAAACCAAATCTACTCGGTCAATTAACATTTGTTTACTCTAAACAATCGCGTTACCTAACTCAAACCTACAATCTTTATTCGCCTTCTCTGTGTATGTGTAATACATATGCTAGCCCCATTACCCTTTTCGCCGCCGCTACCGCTACCACCACCACCACCACCACCACCACCACCACACCTCACTACACCACCTCATTAGACCCCCACATTGTTCCCTCACAATCACCCCTGAACACCAATCACCATCTAACCAAACCACCATCACCTACCCACACATTCCCCTGTCAATACCACCACCATCTACGTATCCTCACATCCCCCCTCCATCGTCCAAACACCTTATTGAAACCCTAACACTCACCCTCCATAGCACAAACTATTAGAAAAATATGGGTGTTAACCCATCGTTTTGTCTATCTTTGAGCCAATATACATGGGTGTTAACCCATTATTTTGTCCATCTTTGAGCCAATATAAGAGTGAGACCCATACCTGCATTGCATCAAGTCCTTGGTGCGTTGGATTCACTTCTGTGACGAGATGAATCTTGACTATTTACTTACTCAAATCCATGTAGGATTGAATGAGTTATTAGCCTCCAAAGTCACCCCCTTGAATATAGATTATGTAGTTGAAAATGAATTATCCCACATTGATTTCATATGGAAAACATGTTGTGCATATATAACCCAAGTTTGGAGTGGGTCAGATCGGGTTAGGGTATGGGCGTGGTTCGGTTTGACCCTTATCTTTTTAAGCTAGAGTTGGATATAAATTAATTAATTAATTTTATTTCTAACCATTGACTGAATAGGTGTGTCCGTTGACTGGTGCCATTTTGGCGAAGAGCTATGTCTCTTCATTTTCGGCGAAGTGATGTGTCCCTTCGGTAAGGGACTGTTTGGCTGTTAGTACTTGTTCGAATTGGTACAATGAACAGGCACCTGGGCTCAATAAATAGAGTTGAATCATGTATTCATAGTAACAAATTTTCTTAAAATTGCATTGCATAGATTTTTTCTGCACTACATCTTCTTCCTCCTCCCATTATTCTCTGAGAGAGTGCAAAATCATCTAGTTTCCGCCGAGCAAATTTTATTAAAGTGCTACTTAGAATATGCTAAGATCGTTTTATCTTGGGAGACAGACACCCATCTTTCCGTAAGCATTAACTGTGGGGGGCGCATATGTCTTTAAGGAGAGAGTGTCATGCACTCGACTTGATCTAACTTTTAATTTTTCAATCTTCTGTTCATCTTTAAGATTTTTAATTTAAATATGACAACCAGATACGTTGTTTAAGTTTTATATTGTTATTTTCGGAATTGTTTCTAGTTGCCTTCTAGTTGCTAGTTGCTAGTTGCTTTATTTGGTTAGAACATTTATTACACACACAATTTAATATGGAAACATTATTTCCAGCAATCTTAAAGACAAAATCTATTCCTATTTTAACTGTGTTAATTAGTGTCGTGTTATATTGTTTCTGGATTAGTGCTTAATTATGGTATAAAATTGTTTAATTTAGAAATGGCTGATATTACTCCTACTCCTACTCCTACTCCTACACCTACTGTGATTGCGACACTTATGCTGACATTGATCGTGCCAGTGAATCTTGTGCCTACACCGACTATGCCGATGAATGACGTGTATACACCGATTGTGCCGGTGAATCATGGAGAAAAGCCCAAGAAGTTCAATGGAACTGATTTCAAAAGGTGGCAACAAAAGATGTTGTTTTACCTGACGACTCTAAACTTGGTGAAAGTTCTTCGTGAAGATATTCCTACTCTGAAAGAGGATGAGTTCGACCAACAAGTAATTATGGTGGTAGAAGCATGGAAACATGCTGACTTCTAATGTAGGAACTACATCCTCAATGCACTGGATAATACACTCTACAACGTGTATTGTGCCGTGCAAACGGCGAAAGAACTGTGGGAATCTCTAGAGGAGAAGTATAAGACGAAAAATGCCGGCTCAAAGAAATTTATGGTTGGTAAGTTCCTAGATTACAAAATGTTTGATTCTAAAATAGTTATTAGCCAGGTCCAAGGTCGCAAAGTTATACTTCATGACATCTACACCAAAGGCACGGTACTAAGTGAATCTTTCCAAGTGGCTGCGATAATTGAAAAATTGTCGGCGTCCTAGAAAGAATTCAAAAACTATCTGAAGCATAAACACAAGGAGATGAGACTTAAGGAACTCATTGTCAAGCTAAGAATTGAGGAAGATAATCGTGCTTCTGAGAAAAAGTTTGTCAACACCTCTATGGTGTCAAAGGAAAACGTGATGGAGTAAGCCAAACCCGATAACAAAAAGTGAAAGCATGATGGCCAAGGATCCAACCGAGGTTCCAATGGTGGCAATTTCAAAAGGTTCAAAGAGAAATGTTACGTTTGTAGCAAGACTGGTCATATAGCCAAGGATTGTAGCAAGCCTAAGGTTCTTGAGAAGAACGATCAAGAGAACCACAAGATGAAATCTAATCAAGCCAATGTGATCGTGGATCTCTGTGCCAATATGGAAGACCTAAATCTCTCTGATGTAGTTGCTGAGGTGAACTTGGTTGGCAATACTAAAGAATGGTGGGTGAACACTAAGGCCACTCGTCACATTTGTGCCAACAAGTGGATGTTCACATCTTACCAATCAGTGGTCAATGAACAACTCTACATGGGCAACTTGGCAACCTCGAAGGTTGAAGGTCAAGGGAAGATCGTTCTGAAAATGACTTTCAGCAAAGAATTTACTCTCAATGAGGTGTTCCATATGCCAGACATTCTCAAGAATTTAGTCTCTAGTTCATTGTTGAGTAAGAAGGGCTTTAAGTTGGTGTTTAAGAGTGATAAGTTTGTACTTACTAAAGGAGGAATGTTTGTGGGAAAGGGTTATCTGAGTGATGGGCTCTTCAAACTTAATATAGTAACTGTGGCTCCTAAGCCTTCTAGTAATAATATTACATCTTCTATTTACTTGCTTGAGTCTTAAAATATATGGCATGGTAGATTAGGTCATGTTAACTTTGATACTATGCATAAATTAGTTAATTTAGAGTTTTTGCCTAAACTTGATTTTAATGTGAATCATAAATGTCCAACTTGCGTTGAGGCAAAGTTGACTAGAATTCCTTTTAAATCAATTGAAATAAGTACTGAATCACTTGAACTAATTCATAGTGACATTTGTGACTTGAAATATGTCCAAACTCGAGGTGGGAAAAAGTACTTAATAACTGTTATTGATGATTGCAGTCACTACTGTCAAGTCTACTTAATGAGAAGTAAAAATAAAGCAATAGACATGCTTATACAATACAAGAGTGAAATTGAGAATCAAATTAGCAAAAAGATTAAGGTGTTAAGAAATAATAGAAGTCGTGAGTATGAAGCTCCGTTTGCACAACTATTAGCTGAACATGGTATAATACATCAAACCACTACACCTTATTTACCTCAGCAGAATGGAGTTGCTACGTGAAAGAATCGTACTCTAAAAGAGATGATGAATGCTATGTTGATAAGTGATGGGGCACCCCAGCAGTTGTGGGGGGAGCTTTGCTATCCGCCAACTATGTTCTCAACAAAATACCCCATAAGAAACTTAGCAAAACCCCTTATGAGTTGTGGAAAGGTCGAGAGTCTTCCTATAAATACCTGAAAGTATGGGGTTGTTTGGCTAAAGTAGCGATCCCTTTACCTAAAAAGGTAAAATTAGGACCATAGATAGTTGATTGTATATTTATTAGCTATGCCGTGCATAATAGTGCATATTAGTTTTTGGTTCACAAGTTTGAAATAACAGACATTCATGTAAATACAATAATGGAGTCTAGGAATATATCTTTCTTTGAGGAGGAGTTTCCGTATAAATCTACACATGAATCAAGTTCGTTTAAATAGACTCATAATACTATTGTAGATCAAGACCATGGGTCTATGGATAAAGGAAACAACATTGAACCTAGACGAGGTAAAAGGAAAAAGGTTGCAAAATCTTTTGGTCCTGACTTTCTAACATTTTTGTTAGAAAATGAACCTCAGAGTTACAAAGAAGCAATGTCCTCTCCGGAAGCCCCTTTGTGAAAAAAGGTTATCCATAGTGAAGTTGAATCAATTCTACAGAATCGTACATGGAAACTACTGGATCTACCACCTAGTAACAAATCCCTTGGATATAAGTGGATATTCAAGAAGAAGATGAAAGCAAATGGTTCAATTGATAAGTACAAGGCAAGACTTGTAATCAAAGGCTACAAACAGACCGAAGGAGTGGATTACTTTGATACATATTCTCCTATAACAAGAACAATGTCCATACGTATTCTGATAGCCTTTGCAACTTTACATAATCTTGATATATATCAAATGGATGTTAAGATGGCATTCTTAAATGGAGATTTGAATGAGGACATTTATATGGAGCAACTTGAAGGGTTCATTATTCCTGGCAAAGAGAAACAGGTATGCAAACTTGTTAAGTCTCTGTATGGACTAAAACAAGCTCCTAAACAATGGCATGAAAAGTTTGACAATGTTATGATGTCAAACGGCTTCAAGATAAATGAATGCGACAAGTGTGTCTATGTGAAGAACACTTCTAATGGTTATGCCATTGTTTGTCTTTATGTAAATGATATGATTATCATTAGTAGTAATAATAATGTCATTAAAGCTACTAAGAAACTGTTGAACAGTAAGTTTGACATGAAGGATCTAGGTGTTGCAGATGTTATACTTGTATCAAGATTACTAAAACATCTGAGGGATATGCATTATCATAGACCTATTATATCGAGAAGATAAACGATAACTTTAGTAAGTCTGGTAACAATCTAGCGTGCACACCCATAGATGGCCATCTACATCTATATAAGAACGATGAGGAGGGTATATCTCAATTAAAATACTCACGGATAATTGGCAGTTTAATGTATCTCATGAATTGCACACGTTCAGATATTGCTTATACGGTAAGTAGACTGAGTAGATGTACGAGTAACCCAGGGTCAAACCATTAGAAGGCTATAGTTAAGGTTCACAGGTATCTGAGATTCACCTTGAATTATGGATTGCATTGTACAAGATATCCAGCTGTTGTAGAAGTTTACACAGGCGCAAACTGGATATCAGACACTAGAGACTCCAAATCCACAAGTGGATATGTGTTTACTCTAGGAGGAGCAACAATAACTTAGAAATCCTCGAAACAAACTTGCATAGCCAGATCCACCATGGAATCTAAGTTTATTGCTTTAGACAAAGCAGGAGAAGAAGCATAATGGTTTAGGAATTTTGTGGAGGATATTCCCGTGTGGTCTAAACTTGTCTCTGCTATCTGTATACATTGCGATAGTCAATGTGCAATAGCAAGCGCACAAAATCACATGTATAATGGGTAGTCACAACATATACGTTGATGACACAACATGGTGAGGCAAATGTTTTTGAATGGAATTATATCCATCGATTACATCAAGTCTAAGGACAACATTGTAGATCCACTTACAAAAGGCTTGACGAAAGATCAAGTGGAGAATTCATCGAGGGGAATGGTGTGGCGCCCTGATTTTTTGCACTCGAGAAAAACAAGTGAGAAAAACATAGACCTCTCTCGTTAGAACTCATCCTCCTAAAAGGACGAGTGGGACAAAGTTTGAATTTGAAAATTGATTTGAATAGGGGCTTTTGGAAAATATTTGATGTCGCTACCTAACTTAATTAAGGTGAATTAGGTCACTTAAAACTAAGCACAATCTGAAGATTACACTTAGGGTTTTTGAAAAGGTTTTGAAAATTTCCTCAAGAGAGGGTTTTTAAGAAAATAGGTTGTTTGACAACCTTTAAAAATATTTAAGCCCTTTTTGAAAATGACTTCATTTTAGTCTTTGAAAATAGTGATCTAGATTCTGAGGTTGGTTACGTGTAGGGAAGACGCACTAAGTCATAACCCTACCTCACCCTTGCGGTACCTACATGTCTATTCAACCTGGATTCACTCATTAGAATCTTTGATTAACAACTGTCCAATTATATCCACTTTAGAAAAGAACTATATAAAAGAAATTTAATATGATATATGACATGCAAGTGCAAGAAAAAGGTTTTGATTTTGGAAGTAAATTTGAAAAGAAAGATTTAATTCTTGAAAGAAGGTTTTAAAAATTAGAATTGGAGATTTGAAATAGATTTTAGAATTGAGAACTTGAAATAGATTATAGAATTGAAAATTTGACAAAAGTTATGAAAATGGAAACTTGAAAAAGGTTATGACCGCACCTCTAAGGGTTGCCTATGTATCCTTTTTTTGGGAATCAGGTTAGTCGTAGTTCAGACAAGAGTCTGATTGAAAATAGACACTTAGAAGTTTTTGAAAAGTTTGATTTGAGAAGATTTGACTAGAAAAGAGGTTGATTTGAAAAAGAATTTAATTTGAACTTAGAATAGAAGATTTGAAATTGAAATTTGGATTTAAAATTGACCTTATAATGGACTTGGATTTAAAATAGAACTTAAGGATTTTGAAATTGACTTGATTTGAAAAGATCGAAATTGGAAGAAGAACTTAGACTTGATTTAGAAAGATTGAGATTTGAAAACATTTTGACTTGAATTGAAGTTGAAAACCATGTTGGTTTAGAAAGAAGTTTTAGAAAAGAATTAAAGCTACCTAACTTGGGATTAAAGTTGACCTAGGTTTAGGTATCCTAGGGTTTAGGTAACCTAAGATTGGAACATGTAATTGAATTGGAATGGATTGATCGAGATTTGAAAGGTTTGATTTTAGAAAGTTGGATTTAGGAAAAGTTCGAATTAGGAAAGGTTCGAACTAGGAAAGTTACATTTTAAGAAAGTTTTAAATTTGGAAAGATTTGAATTTAAGAAAGTTTTGACTTTAGAAAGATTTGAGTTTTAGAAAGTTTTAAATTTAGAAAGATGTGAACTTAGGAAATGTTTGATTTAAGAAAGATTTGATTTCTACTTCCTAAAGTTAAAGATTTGATTTTATTTTCAAAAAGAGATGATTTGATTTGGTTTCTAAAATTGGAGGATTTGATCTAGTTTCCTAATGTGAAAGATTTGGTCTAGTTTCCTAATTTAAAAGATTGGATTTAACATATAATTGGAAAGGTTGAATTTTAAAAATCTAGGATTTGGAAAGCTATGATTTTAGTGTAGGAAAAGAGATTTTGGAAATCTAAGATTTGATGTAAAAGATAGTTTTTGGAAATTTTGATTTGAAGCAAAAGTGGAAGTCATGTTTTTAGGAAAGAAAATTGACCTGGTGTCTGTTGCAGTGGTGCCAGGCCAAATTTTCTTCTAGTGCCACTCAGGCCAATTTTTGGTTAGTGGCGCCAGCCACTTAGGAAAGTTTTAAGATTGGACAGCAACATATCTTTGCAACCCTTGATATGCAAGGCAAAAGATTTGGGCTCCTATATTAGTGACTACCATGTAATTTTTGGATTGACTTGGCTTCATTAAGAGTGACTCTAGAAGGTCCGGGAGTGTTCCGGAACGTTGGGAATCGTCCGAAAAGTCAAAAATGGGTAGAAACCCTTAAAATAGTGTCCCAGGGGTAACAAACTTAAAAAACAAGGTTGGAATTGTTGACCGAGCTATTAGGGGCTAAACGATCAACTAAACCAGAAAACTACCGGAATGGACTCAGAATGACTTATAAGAGGACTTGAAGGTTGGAAACACTATCTAGAGCATTCAAAGGGAGTGTCGATTTGATACCCGGAGCAAGTGTTGTTAAAAAAGGCGACCGGTCTATCAGGGGTAAAATGGTCATTTTGCACTAGGTTTGTTAAAATAGACTCGAAATGATCCGAAAAGGTGTTGGAAAGTCAAGAATACTATTAGAAGCATTCTCAAGAGATTACCGATTTGATACCCAGAGCCGGTGTGGTTTCCGGAGGCGCTTGGATGTCTAGGGGCTAAATGGTCATTTTGACTGGATAGTTTCGAAATTAGTCTGGGATCGACTGGAAGGCACCTAAACATATTGTATCGTCTTTGGGACGATCTTCAAGAAGCATGCTAGAAAAGGCCTAAGGGGTAGTTTGGTCATTTTTCATCGGAGTGGGTTAGCAGGCATTGGTGTTGACCGAGGTTTTTAGTATTTCCGCCATTCTGACGGTCTGTGAAAAGTTGGTTTCCAAACGTATCTCATCCTTTGGTAAACATGTCATAGCCAAGAGGCAAGTTCGGTCACGTGACATAGGGGTTTTGTTGGCAATTTCTAATGTCGACCTGTTTACGAGTGTTTCTGTCACTCTGACAGTTGTGATGGTTACGAGTGTTTTCGCCACTCTGATAGTTGCAATGTTTACGAGTGTTTTCGCCACTCTGACGATTCGCGTTCATTCCAGAGACTATCTAATATCGGGAAGTTGTTAAGTGGACTTATCGTTTGAGGAATCAACTTTTTCGAAAGACGTGTCAATAACAGACATTCTTCATTGGTGGGCTAGCAGGCCCCAAAGGCGAACCATTCTACTATGTCGGGGACTTGAGTTTTGTCCCGGTCGACGAGTTTGAAGGGACTTACCATTTCAAACAGTTTTCTCAAAAATGTGCCGGACTGGATGGTCTTACCGCCTAAAGGATCAACTTTCTCAAAAGGTGTGCTAAATTTAATTTGAATTGGAATTGGATTTGAGATTGAAATAGGGACTTACCATATCTAAAAAGACGTGCCAACTGGAATTGGACCTTACAATGCCCGAAGGTCGTTTTGGTCATTTTGCCTCTGTTGAGCCTAGCAGGCCTGCGTGGCTATTGATTGATTGGATTGAGTATGGAAAATTAATTTAGACTTGAATGTGTCTATGTCTGCTCAAATGTGAGTCTGGTCGGACCGAAGATTGCCTAGCGGGCAAAAATAGGGTGCTTATAGCTGCCCCGGTTTTTCTTTTTTTGCTTGACGAAGGCAGAAAATAATAAAGTAAGAGTCCCATTTTGATCGTAAGGCGATCAGAGGGACAAACCTTGAAAATTTTTAAAGATTGAAACTAGAAAATGGATATTCGCCCAAGGGGGCGTTTGAAATCAGGTTTTGGCGGGAAAAAGGGCAAAATTGCCTATCATTTGACACTAGGGCCACTAGCAATGGTGCCTGTTCTAAAATAACCTTGGCGCCATTGCTAGTGGCACCAGGTTCTGGAATAAAACCAGCACACTTCAGATTTGAAGTTTGCGGTTTGTGTGGAGTTTTAAGAGAGTTTTGTAAGAGATTTCGAGTGTGGAGCTGTGTGCATTAGAGGAGTGACTTTGGGGATCATCAAAGAAGTGTCGGGAGTGGTCACTGTGGCCGAAATAGTCATCGGAGAAGGAGATTTCGCTGGAGAACTCCAAAAGGTGATTTTTTTGTTTTGTGTAGATTTTGATGCATAGAACTCCATTTGAGTCAAGTAAATAGTCGAAATTGATGCTTTGACATGTTTTAAACACTTTGGTGGAGTTATTCTTGCATTTTGATGCTTATTTGATTAAATTTGAGTAATTTTACATGTTTATGTGAAGAGGGTTTTTGCAGGAATTTGAGATTTACTCCTATAACTTTGGGTATTAAGTTTTTCGGCTAGATTTTTATGCTATGTAGCTTAGAAAAATGTGTTTAACAACCGTATGCAATTTCATGATTTTTTTGAAAATCTTGTGAATTTTTTATTTTTCAAAAAATAGAAAAATAGGTTAAAAATAAGGAAAATAATGGAAATATCTAACTTTTAATCTTTATAAAAATATGAGAATATTTTAGAAAATATTTGAAGTGGTTTTAAAAAACCTTTGCAACGATCTTGAAATCTTTGAATTTTTGTAAAATTAGAACATGTCTTTGAAATTTTGAAAATCTTAAAAATGTGCATAGATTCTTTTGTGTGTGTTGGTATTATATGATTGTGATATTATGAAGTGCATTGTTTGTGTTTTGTTGTAATGTTGTGGGCATTGTAGGGGTCATTTTTAAATAAAACTCTGCCAAAATTTTTTGAAATTAAGAAAAGAGTTAGAGAGTTTTTTTTTAGATGAAATCTTTTTAAAGGAAAAAGATAAAAAAAAAAAAAAAACCTTTGAGGAAGGGGCCTTTTTGGTGGAGAAGGTCCTGAGAAACTTGGGAGCCCTAAAACTATTGGGAGAAAAACTAAAGAAGAAAATTTTAAGAAGAGAATTTTGAATAAAAACTTTTTGAGGACAACCTTAGATGAATGAAGGGGGCTGAATCCACATAGTCTAAGGTTGAATTAGAAGAAAGCCCCCAACACGGTGACCCTCAACAATCTTTCCTACACATAAATCGGGGATTCTCTTGTTCCAAGCATGCAAGAAAGGGGGGGGGGGGAGGGGTGAAAGATAGGAAATTAAAATAGAAGAAAACCCAAGTGGGTTAGGAGGAAGTAGAGAGAGGGGAAAGTACGTAAACATAAAAAGAGAACCTACCTTATATTCTTCTTATTTTCTTGCTTTGTTTTTCTTGATCCTTGAGAGATTCCAAGTTACGGCACTTTAAATCTTCGATGGAGGTTTTGGAGGCTTATATATGAGTGCATGGAATGTGTATAAGTATTGGGGTTAAAGTATATGGAGGCTAGGGTTTGAAGAGGCCTAAGAGAGTTAGGGTTTGGAGAGACTTTGAGGTTTGTATGCAGAGAGACAGAGTTTCTGGACTTAGATTGCTGACTCTTTTCACGCAGAGGGAGACTTTGTATTTATAGACAGAAGATTGAGTTGGCGCCTGTTGTAGTGGCACCATGCTAAATTTCCTTTTAGTGGCGCTAGGCCAATTTTTGCTTGTCGCCACTGCTAGTGGTGCCAGCCACTTAGAAAAGTTTTAAGGTCGGCAAACAACGTATCTTTTAACTCTTGATATGCAAGGCAAAAGATTTGGGCACCTGTATTAGTGACTACCATGCAATTTTTGGCTTGGCTTCACTAAGAGTGACTCCAAAAGGTTCGGGAGTGTTCCAAAAGGCCAGGAATGGTCCAAAAAGTTGAAAATGGGTAGAAACCTTTGAAATAGTGTCACAAGGGTTACGAACTTGAAAAAAAAGGTCAGAATTGTCGATCGAGCTATTAGGGGCCAAACAGTTAACTAGAACGGAAAACCACCAGAATGGACTCGGAATGACTCATGAGAGGACTTGAGGGTTGGAAAGACTATCTAGAGTGTTCCAAGAGAGTGATGGTTTGATACCCAGAGCCGGTGTGGTTGAAAAAGGAGATCGGCCTACTAGAGGCAAAACGGTCATTTTAAACCAGGTTTGCTGGAATAGACTCGGAATATCCAAAAAAGTGTTGAAAGGTCGGGAATACTATTAGAAGAATTCTCGAGAGGTTATCAATTTGATACCTAGAGTTGGTGTGGTTCCCGAAGGTGCTCGGATCCTTAGGGGCTAAATGGTCATTTTGACCGGATGGTCTTGGAATTGGTCCAGAATTGATTGGAAGGCACTTGAACATGCCGGATCATCTCTGGGACAATCTTGGAAGGGTAGACTTACCGCTCTGAGGACTTAGGTACTTTTTCAAGAAAAGTGCTGGAAAAGGCCCAAGGGGTAGTTTGGTCATTTTCACTGAAATGGGCTAGCAGGCATTGGTGTTGACTTGAGTTTTGAGTGTTTTCGCCACTCTCACGGTCTGTAACGAGTTGGTTTTCAAAGGTATCTTGTCCTTTGGTAAATGTGTCATTACCAAGAGGAGAGTTCGGTCCCGTGACATAGAAGTTTTGTTGGCAATTCCCGGTATCGACATATTTGCAAGTGTTTCTACCACTCTGATGGTTGCGATTGTAAGCACCCCATTTTTTCCGCTCGGCAATCTCTAGTCCGTCTAGACTTGTATTCAAGTCAACATGGACATATTCCAGTTCAAACCAGTTTTCCAAACATAATCCAATCAATCTATCATTTTGCAGGCCCACGGAGCCCAAATAGAGGCAAAATGAACAAAATGTTCTTGAGGTATTGTCCAGTCCAAATTCGTTGGGCACGTCTTCTTGAAGACTGTAAGTTCTCGTTTCAATCTCAATTCCAAGATCAAAATCCAATTCTAGTCTTGTTCCAGTTCAAATCAAGTTCGGCACGTCTTTCGAGAAAGTTGATCCCTCATATAGTAAGACCATCCAATTTGGCACATTTTCTGAGAAAATCTTCAAAATAGTAAGTCTATTCAAACTTGTTGACCGGGACAAGACCTCAAGTCCCCGAGAAGGTAGAACAGTCCACCTTTGGTGCTTGTTAGCCCGCTAATGAAGTATGTCCGTTCAGCACGCCTTTTGAGAAAGTTAATTCTTAAGGCGATAAGTTCACCTAGCAACTTTCCGAGATCGGACAGTTTCTGGAATGATCACGACCCATTAGAGTGACGAAAATAGTCACAAACTTCGTAATCGTCAGAGTGGCGAAAACACTCAGAAACAGGTCGACATAGGGAATTGCCAATAAATCCCTTATGTCACGAGACCGAACTCGCCTCTTGGCCGTGACACGTTTACCAAAGGACGGGATACCTTTGGAAACCAACTCATCACAAACCGTCAGAGTGACGAAAACACTCAAAACCCAGGTCAACAGCAGTGCCTACTAGCCCACTTCGGTGAAAAATGACCAAACTACCCTTAGGGCTTTCTGGCACGCTTTTTTGACAAAGTACCTAAGTACTCAAAGTGATAAGTCCACCCTTCCAAGATTATCCTAAAGACAATCCGGCATGATTAGGTGTCTTCCAGTCAGTTTCGGGCCAATTTTGAGACCCTCTAGTCAAAATGACTATTTTGCCCCTAAATAGCCGAGTGCCCAGGGAACCACACCAGCTCTAAGTATCAAACTGATAACCTCCCAGGGATGCTACTGATAGTATCTTTGGCCTTCTGACACATTTTCGAATCATTCCGAATTAATTTCGGCAAGCTCGATGCAAAATGACCGTTTTGCCCCTAGTGGGTCGGTCGCCTTTGCCAACCACGCCGGCTCTGGTTATCAAACCGGCAATCTTCTGAAACATTCTAGCTAATGTTTCTAAGCCTCAAGCCTTATTCTGGGACATTCCAAGTCCATCCCGATATCTTTTTGGCCCGATTAACTATTTTGCCCTTAATGGCCCGGTCAACCTTTCCAACACATCCTAACAGTATTTTTCAAGTCTACTACCCCTGAGACATTATTTTAGGGGTTTTTATCCATTTTCGGCCTTTCGGGCCATTCCCGTCCCTTTAAATCATTCTTGAACTTTTTGGAGTCACTATTAGTGAAGCTAGAATAAAAATTGCATGATAGTCACTAATACAGGTGCCCAAATATTCTGAAGATACATTGCTTGCCGATCTTAAACATTTTCTAAATGGCTGGCGCCAAGCCAAAAAATGGCCTGGGGCCACTCCTAGTGGCACTAGTGGGATTTTTGGCCTGGCACCACTGCAGTAGGCAATAGTTTACTCTTATGTCTATAAATATAGAGACTCTTCCAACATGAAAAGGGTCTGCAAACACAGTATAAACCCTAGTTCTCTTTATGTTCTTCAAACCCTAGCCCCTATACACTTAACCCTAGCTCATATATACTCGTATAAACTCATATACGAACCTCCAAAGCCCCTATACACTTAACCCTAGGTCATATACACTCTTATACACTCATATACGAACTTCCAAAGCCTCCATTGAAGGCTTGAAGTGCTGCAACTCAGAACCTCTCGAAGACTAAAATAAGCTCTCGAAGATCGAAGTAAAACAAAGCAGATAAAGCAAGCAAAACAAAGAAGACACAAAGTAGGCTTCCTATTTACGTTTACGCAATTCCCCCCTCTCTCTTCTCTCTCCTAACCCACTTGGGTTTTCTTCTATTTTATTCCTTATCTTCTACCCCCCTTTCTTGCATGCTTGAAACAAAGGACTCCCCAATTCATGTGTAGGATTAGGTTATTGAAAGTCACCGTGTCGAGGGCTTTCTCTTACTCTAACCGGAGAACACGTGGGTTCGGCCCCCTTAATTATGTGGTGAAGCCTTTAACCTTGTATGTTCACGACCCCAACTTGCATTATGCATATCATGATCATACATCTCTCCAAGACTTGTTTTCAAACTTGTTTTAAAACTTGTATCGAAAATCATTTTCAAAACTGGTATTAAATCTTCTTTTTCCAAACTTATTTTCAAAATCACAATTCCATAATTAGGGTTGCTTTAGGAAAGTGTTACATTTAAAATGACTTTTATGGTCCAGATTTTCAAATCTTTATTGTTTTGACGACCACAATCCTAGAATGGTTCTAATTTTCATATGGTTAGAGTCATTTTAAGAAAGTGAGATATTTTTAGAGACTTGTAAATGTCCATATTCAAATCCCTTTCTAAATTACTTTTTAAACTTACCTTCTAGAACCCCCTTTTAAATCGCCTCCAAAATCTCTTTTCAAATCTACTTTTTAAAATCTCTTCTCCAATATATTGTCTAAAAAACTCTCTCCGATCTCCTTTCCAAAATTGCTTTCTAAAAATTCCCTTCAAAAAACTTACTTTCCTAAAAACTCTTTTAAAATTCCTTCCCAAAAGCTCTCTTGAAAAATTCACTTTCTAAAAACTCTCTTCAAGTTTTCTTCCTGGAAACTCACTTCAAAATATCTACTTTCCAAAATCTATGTTTTTTAAAGCTCAAGTCAAGCCCTAGAGCCAATGATTAGGAAACCCTAATTTCCACTTTCCTTTTCCACTTCAAATCATAGATTTTCAAAATTGTATTTCTTACATCAAACTCTTAGGTTTCCTAAACCTCTTTTTCAATGTCAAACCATATTTTCTAAATCCAAGTTTTCCAAATCTCATTCTTTCCAATTCCATATCAAATCTAGTCCTCCAACTTAGGAAACCAAATCCAATTCTCTATTTTTGGAAATAAAATCAAATCATCTCTTTTTGAAAATAAAATCTAATATTTTATTTTAGGAAATAGAAATCAAATCTTTCCTAATCCAAATCTTTCTTAATTCCAATCCTTCTTAATCTTATACCTTCCAAAATCTTAAATTTCTAAAACTTAAACTTTCAAATATTTCCTTAAACTTTAAGCTTCTTAATCTTTCTAAACCTAAACTTTTCTTAATTCTAAAAATCCCAAATTCCAAATCTTTCTCAAACCTAATCAAATCTTTCCTAATAAGGAAACTTTCCAAATTCGAAACTTTCTTAAGTTGAAACTTTCTAAATTCAAAACATTTCAATTTTAAAACCTTTCCTATTTTAAACTTCCCTAATTCGAAACTTTCCTAAAACGAAACTTTCGTATTTTGAAACTTTCCTAAATCCAAGATTTTCCAAGTCAAATCTTCCTTAAACCTCAAGTGTTTCCTAAATCCTATTTTCTTAAGTCTAGGTTTTCCAAAATCAAACTTCTCAAGTTCAAATTCAATTCAATTACATGCTTCAACCCTGGATTAACCCAAGTCCTAGGATGTCTAGACCTTAGTTTGACCCTAAACTTAAAGTTAGGAAGCTTCCAACTCTTCTCCAAAAATTCTTTTCTAAACTGAGATGGTTTTTCAAGCTTCAATTCAAGTTGAGATGTTTTCCAAACTCTATGTTTCCAAGTCAAGTTCAAAGTCAATTCTAAGGTCTATTTCAAATCCTCAAGTTTTATTTCAAATGAAAGTTCAATTTCAATCTTCCAATCCAAGTTCCAAATTAAACTCTTTTTCAAATCAAACCTTCTATTTTCTATCGGACTCTTATCCGAACTATGACTGACTTGATTCCCAAAAAGGCATACGTAGGAACCTTCATGGGTGTGGTTATAACTATTTTCAAATTTCCAATTCCATGATCGATTTTAAATTTCTAATTCTACAATTTATTTTCAAATCTCTATTTTCAATTTTTAAAACTTTTCTTTCAAAAATCAAGTCTTCTTTTCAAATCTATTTTCAAAATCAAATCAAGTCTTTTCAAATCTACTTTCAAAATCAAAGTCTTTTCTTGTACTTGCATATCATACATCATGTCAACTTCTATCTAAAAGTTTTTTTTTTTTTTAAAGTGGATAGTTTTGGACATATATTAATCAAAGATTCCGAATGAGTGAACCTAGGAGGAATAGACATGTAGGTACTGCAAGGGCGGGGTAGGATGATGGCTTAGTGCGTCTTCCCTACACATAACCAACCTTTGGACTTATGATCACTGTTTTCAAAAGACCAAAAAAGGAGTTATTTTCTAAAATGGCTTAAATCTTTTTATTTTTAAAGATTGCTAAACAAATTATTTTTCTAAAAATCCTTTTTTGAGGAATTATTTTCAAAAAACCTTTTTTAAAAACCCTAAGTTTAATTTTTGGATTGTAGGTGATCAAAAATCACCTTAATCATGTTAGGTGGCGACTCCGAATTGTTTTTCAAAAACCCTTATTTAAAATCAATTCAAACCTAGTTGTTGCGCCCAGATTTTTTGCACTCAAGGAATATACACATAAGTAGAAAAAATATTGTACTCTCTCATTAGAACTCATCCTCCTAGAAGAATAAGTGCAACTAGATTTAAATTGAAAATTGATTTGAATAAAGGGCTTTTGAAAAACATTTGGAGTCGCCATCTAACTTGATTAAGGTGAGTTAGATCACCTAAAACTAACCACAATCCGAAGACTACACTTAGGGTTTTTGAAAACGATTTTGAAAATACCTCCTCAAGAGAGGGTTTTTAAGAAAACAGGTTGTTTGGCAACATTTAGAAAATATTTAAGCCCTTTTTTGAAAATAACTCCATTTGATCTTTGAAAACAGTGATTCTAGGTTTGGAGGTTGGTTACGTGTAGGGAAGACGTACTAAGTCATCACCCTACCCTGCCCTTGCGGTACCTACATGTCTATTCACCCTAGATTCAACCATTAAAGTCTTCAATTAATATGTGCCCAAAACTATCCACTTTAGAAAAGAATTTTCAAAAGAATGATGCATGATACGTAAGTGCATGAAAAGAGTTTAACTTTAAAAATAAACTTGGAAAAGAAATTTGTGATTTGAAAAGACTTGACTTGAAAAGAAGAGTTGAGTTTTAAAAGAAGAGTTTTAAAAATTGAAAATAGGGATCTAAAAATAAATTTTTAGAATTAGAAATTTGAAATAGATTATGGAATTGGAAACTTGAAGAAGATTGTGGAATGGAGATTTGAAAGAAGTTATGGAATTGGACATTTGAAAAAAGTTATGGAATTGGAGATTTGAAAAAAAGTTATGGAATTAGATATTTGAAAAAAAGTTATGACCGCACCCATGAGGGTTGCCTACATATCCCTTTTGAGGAATCAGGTTAGTCGTAGTTCGAACAAGAGTCCGATAGAAAATAGAAAATTTTGATTAGAAAAAGAATTTGAGTTGGGATTTGGATTTGAAGATTAGGAAATTGAACTTTGATTGGAAGATTTAAGAGATTGGTTCTAAGAAACCTAGACTTAGGAAAGATGGAACTTAGGAAAGATTTTGAGGTTCAAGAAAGATTGGACTTGTTTTGGAAAGATGGAGATTTAGGAAACCTAGACTTAGGAAATATAGGATTTAGGAAAGACTTGAGATTAAGAAAGATTTTACTCGAATGTTGCACTTGGAAGGTTAGGGAAAGATTGGATTTAGAAAAAGTTCAAATTAGGAAAGTTCCATTTTAGAAAAGTTTCATTTTTGGAAAGTGTTATTTTAAGAAAGGTTTTGAAATAAGAAAGTTTTGAAATAGGAAAGGTTTCGTTTTAGGGAAGTTTCATTTTAGGAAAGTTTTGAATTAGGAAAGAATTAAAATTGGAAAGTTTTAACTTAAGAAAGTTTCAAATTTAGGAAGTTTTCATTTAAGAAAATTTTGGATTTAGAAAGATTTGAATTTTAGAAAGTTTAGAATTTTAGAAAGATTCAAAGCTTGAGTTTTAGAAATACTTAAAATTAGGATAGGTTTGAGTTTAAGAGAGATTGAAAATTTTAGATTTAGAAAGTTAAAATTTGAAAAAGTATGGAATTAGAAAAATCAAGAAGCTTAAAGTTTAAGGAAAGATTTAAAAGTTTAAGTTTTGAAAACTTAAGATTTAGGAAGGTATGAGATTGGATTTGGCGTGGAATTGGAAAGATGAAATTTTGAAAATCTTAGATTTTGGGGTAGAAAATAGGAGTTGGAAGCCTAAAGTTTGAGGCCAAAATAGGAAATTACAAAATCATGTTTTTGAAAAAAAAATTTAGGTTTCCTAATCGTGGCTCTAGGGCTTAACTTGGATTCTAAGAAAAGAGATTTTTGGAAAGAGTTTTTAGGAAAGAGTTTTTTTGAAAGGATTGTTAGGAAGAAAACTTAGGAAGTATTTCTGGAAAGTGAATTTTGAAAAGGAGTTTGAAAATAGTTTTTTAGGAAAGTAAGTTTTTGAAGGAAATTTTTAGAAAACAATTTTTAGGAAGCAATTTTAAAAAGGAGATTGGAGAGAGTTTTTAGAAAGTATGTTGGAAAAGAAATTTTAGAAAGTAGACTTGAAAAGAGATTTTGGAGAGGATTTAAAAAAGAGGGTTTTGGACAGTAAGTTTGAAAAAGAGATTTGAAAAGGATTTGAATATAGACTTTTGCAAGCCTCTAAAAATATCTCACTTTCCTAAAACGATTCTAACCATAAGAAGGTTAGAACCATTCTAGGATTGTGGTTTGAAAACAATAATGATTTGAAAATATGGACCATATTGGTCACTTTAAATGTAATATTTTCCTAAAGCAACCCTAACCATGAAAATGCTAGAATCACCTTAGGATTGTGATTTTAAAAAATAAGTTTTGAAGAAGAAAATTTTAATGCAAGTTTTGAAAACGGTTTTGATGCAAGTTTTGAAAACAAGTTTAAAACAAATTTTAGAGAGATGCATAATCATGATATGCATAATGCAAGTTGGGGTCGTGAACATACAAGGTTAAAGGTTTCACCACATAATCAAGGGGGCCGAATCCACGTGATCTCCGGTTAGACTAAGAGAAAGCCCCCAACACAGTGACTTTCAATAGCCTAATCTTACACATGAGCCGGGGAGTCCCTTATTTCAAGCGTGCAAGAAAGGGGGGTAGAAGATGGGGGATTAAAATAAAAGAAAACCCAAGTGGGTTAGAAGATAGGAAAAAGGGGGGGGAAATTGCGTAAACATAAATAGAGTGCCTACCTTGTGTCTTCTTTTGTTTGCTTACTCGGTTTGCTTTCTTTACTATGATCTTCGCTTTGCTTTACATTGGTCTTTGAGAGCTTGCTTGGATCTTCGGGAACTTTGGAGTTGCAACACTTCAAGTTTTCAATGGAGGCTTTGGAGGTTAGTATAGGAGTGTATAGGGGTGTATGTGAGTGTATGGGAGTGTACGTGAGTGTATAGGGGCTAAGGTTCAAAAAACCTAAAGAAGACTAGGGTTTGGGGAGGCTACAAGCTCTATGTATCGAAGAAGAGAGTTTTTAGACTGAGTTTGCAAAACTTTTTCACGCTGGAGGAGGCTCTATATTTATAGACAGAGGAATGACCTGGTGCCTATTACAGTGGCGCCAAGAAAAAAAAACCTTTTGGCACAACTAGTGGTGCCAATCACTTAAGAAAGTTTTAAGGTCAGCAAGTAACGCATCTTCAGAAGATTTGGGCGCCTGTACTGGTGACTACCATGCAATTTTTAGCCTGGCTTCACTACGAGTGACTCCGGAAGGCCCGAGAGTGACTTAAGGGGCCAGGAATGGCTTGCAAGGCCGGAAAGGGACAAGAACCCCTAAAATAAAGTCTCAGGAGTAATAGACTTCAAGAATGATGTCAAGATGTGACAGAAGGGTTGATTGGGCCATTAGGGGCAAAACAGTCAATCAGGCCGAAAAGCTACCAGGATGGACTCGAAATATCTCGGAAGAAGATTGGAAAGTCAGAAACATTAACTAGAATGTCCCAGGAGGTTACTGGTTCGATACCCAGAGCTGGTGTGGTAGGAAAAGGCGACCGGCCTACCAGGGGCAAAACGGTTATTTTGCACCAGGTTTGCTGGAACTGACTCGGAATATTCCGAAAAGATAATGGAAGGTCGAGAATACTATAAAAAGAATTCTTAGGAGGTTACCAGTTTGATACCCAGAGTCGGTGTGGTTCCCGAGACCCTTGGATGCCTGGGGAAAAATGGTCATCTTGACGGAAAAGTATCGGAATTGACCCGAAACAGACTGGAAGGCACCTAATCATGCCGGATTGTCTTTAAGACAATCTTGGAAGGGTGGACTTACCATTTTGAGGACTTAGATACTTTCTCAAGAAACGTACCAAAAATGGCCCTAGTGGCAGTTTGGTCATTTTTCACCAGAGTGGGCTAGCAGGCACTGGTGTTGACTTGGGTTTTGAGTGTTTTTGTCACTCTGACAGCGGTCTCTTGACATAGGAGTTTGTTGGCAATTTCCTATATCGACCTGTTTGCGAGTGTTTCTGCCACTCTAATGGTTGCGATGTTTACGAGTATTTCCGTTACTCTAACGGGTAGCGATCATTCCAGAGACTCTAATCTCGGGAAGCTGCTAGGTGGACTTAGCGCCTGAGGAATCAACTTTCTCAAAAGGTGTGCCAAAATGGACATTTCTTCATTGGCGGGCTAGTAGGCGCCAAAGGTGGACCGTTCTACCATCTAGGAGACTTGTGGTCTCGTCTCGGTCGATAGGTTTGAAAGGACTTACCATTCCGAAGAGTTCTCTCAGAAACGTGTCGGACCTGATGGACTTACCACCATAAGGAATCAACTATCTCGAAAGGCGTGCCATAGTGGATTTGGAATTGGACTAGAATTGGGTTGAAAAGGGGACTTACCGTCTTCGAGAAGACGTGCCCGTTGGAATTGGACCAAATAATGCCCTAAGGGCACTCTAGTCATTTTGCCTCTATTTGGGCCCAATGGGCCCGCGAAGCGATTGATTGATGGGATTAGACTTGGAAAGCTAACTTTAATTAGAATATGTCCATATTGACTTGAATACAAGTCTGGACGGACTGGAGACTGCCGAGCAGGCAAAAATGGGGTGCTTACACTAGTCACACTCATTCTTCTAGAAGGATGAGTTCTAACGAGAAAGCATTGTGATTTTCTCACTTGTCTCTTTTAGGTGCGAAAAATCAGGGTGCGACAGCGTTGTTTATGAGTATTTCCACCACTCTGACGGTTCGCATTCATTCCAGAGACTGCTTGATCTCGAGAAGCTGCTAAGTGGACTTATCATCTGAGGAATCAACTTTCTCGAAAGACGTACCAATAACGGACATTCTTCATTGGCGGGCTAGCAGGCGCCAAAGGTGAACCGTTCAACCATCTCGGAGACTTGGGTTCCGTCTCGGTCGGCGGGTTTGAAGGGACTTACCGTTTTGAAGAGTTTTCTCGAAAAACATATCGGACTGGATGGTCTTACCGCGTGAGGAATAAACTTTCTTGAAAGGCGTGCCAAATTTGATTTAAATTGGAATTAGATTTGAAAATGGATTTGGGAATGAAATAGGGATTTACCATCTCTAGAAAGACGTGCCAACTAGAATTGGACTCAGTAATGCCCCAAGGGCGTTTTGGTCATTCTGGCTATGTTGGGCCTAGCAGACCCGTGAAGCGATTGATGATTGGATTGAGTCTGGAAAATTGATTTAGACTTGCACGTGTTTGTGTCGGTTCAAATATGAGTTCGGTCGGACCGGAGATTGCCAAGCGAGTAAAAATGGGATGCTTACAAATGGGCCTTAAGCCTATGACTTAAAAAGTCGCCATAATGGCAACTCAACCTAGCTGACTGGAGATCCCAAGATCTAGGTTCAATGGGGAAAACCAAATTGTGTGTGAATTAGGACAAATCACTGAGGAACTCGTTCCGTTGTCCATTTCTATGATAAAATAGTGATAACCTACAAATAATGTCCATGATGGGCTTAGCTCATAACGATCCTTATACTTTGGGAATTCTAAGTGGAATATAGCAGGATACTCTTAATAAGAAATAACCTATATAACTATGAAGGGGCCGCTTCTATGAGAAATTCTTAAGGCTAATTTCTTTTGAGTTCTCATGAATCTACTAGGCATTATTTAGGGCCAAAATGAACGCAACCGAATGGATCACTAGATGATTGGAAAGGAACCGTGTGAGTACTATTTGTAAGCACCCCATTTTTGACCGCTTGGCAATCTACGGTCCATCCAGACTTGTATTCAAGTCAATACGGATATATTTTGAGTCAAATTAACTTTCCAAGTCTAATCCTGTCTATTCATCGCTTCGCGGGCCCACTATAAGCACCCCATTTTTGACCGCTCGGCAGTTTCCAATCCGTACAGACTTGTACTCAAGTCGATGTGGACATATTTCAATCAAAATTGACTTTTCAAGTCTAATCCTATCTATTCATCGCTTCGCGGGCCCTGCCAGGCCCAAATAGAGGCAAAATGACCGTTTTGCCCCTGGTGAGCCGGTCACATTTTCCAACCACACCGGCTCTAGGTATCAAACCGGCAACCTTTGGGAACATTCTAAATAATGTTTCCATATCTCAAGTCTTTTTCCAGGACATTCCGGGTTCGTCACGGCAGCTTTCTGGCCCGATTGACCGTTTTGCCCCTAATAGCCCGGTCAATCCTTCTGACACATCCTATCTTCATTTTTCAAGTCAAATACCTCCGGGACACTGTTCTAAGCATTCCTGCCCTTTTCCTGGCCTTCCGAGCCAATCTCGATCCCTTAAATCAGTCTCGGTCTTTTTGGAGTCACTCCTAGTGAAGCCAAGCTAAACATTGCATGGTAGTCACTAGTACAGGCGCCCAAATCTTCCCAAGATACGTTGCTTGCCGACCTTAAAACTTTCCTAACTAGCTGGCGACATTGGCCAAGAAATGGCTTAGCGCCACTCCTAGTAGCGCCAAGAGTAAATTTGGCCTGGCGCCACTGCAACATGCGCCAGTGCATTTCTCTCTCTATAAATACAGAGCCTCTTCCAGCGTGAAAATGGTCCGAAAACTCAGTCTAAAAACCCTAATATTCGATATACAGAGCTCGTAGACTCCCTAAACCCTAGCTCTTCTAGGTTTTCCAAACCTAGCCACCATACACCAAAACCTAGCCTCCTATACACTCATACACACTTCCATACACTTATACACTAGCCTCCAACCCTCCCTTGAAGACTTGGATTGCTACAACTACAAACTTTAAAGTTAAAAAACGAGCCCTCGAAGACTGAAGTGAAGCAAAGACCGAAGAAAAGCAATGCACGTAAAGCCAAGCGGAATAAACAAGATATACAGTAGGTTTTCTCTTTAAGTTTCTACACTTCCCCCTCTCTCTTCTCCCTTCTAACCCCCTTGGGTTTTCTCTATTTTAATCCCCCATCTTCTTTCCCCCCTTTCTTTGCATGCTTGAAACAAGGGGATTCCCGGTCCATGAGTAGGATTAGACTATTGGAGGGTCACTGTGTCGGGGGCTTTCTTTTAGTCTAACCGGAGACCACGTGGGTTCGGCCACCTTGATTATGTGGTAGAGCCGTAACCTTGTATGTTCACGACCCCAATTTGTATTGTGCATATCATTATCTTGCATTCTTCCAAAAATCATTTTCAAACTCGTTTTCAAAACTTGCATTAACATCGTTTTCAAAATTGCATCAAAATCTTCTTTTTCAAAATTTGTTTTCAAAATCACAATCTTAGAGTGATTCTAGCCTTTCCATGGCTAGGGTTGCTTTAGGAAAGTGTTACATGTAAAGTGACTTTCATAGTCCATATTTTCAAATCTTATTATTTTCACAACTACTATCCTAAAGTGGTTTTAGCCCTCTTATGGTTAGAATTGCTTTAGAAAGGTGAGATATTTTATATACATTCCAAAATCTCTTCTAAAAAATCTCCTCCTAAAAATTTATTTTCAACATGCTTTCCAAAAACGTTTCTTTCCAAAGTTGTTTTCAAAAACTCTCTCCAAAAATCTATGTTTCAAAAACTCTCTTTTCCAAACTTCTTTCCAAAACATTCTCATCAAAATTTGCTTTCCTAAAACTCTTTCCTAAAAGCTTCTTCCAAAATCTTGTTTTCAAAACTCTCTCGAAAGTTTTACTTTCCAAAAACTTCCTTCCTAAAACTCTTTTCAAATTCACTTTCTAAAAACTCCTCACTAGGATTTCTTTCCAAAAACTCTCTCTCCAAAATCTTCCTTCTAGAAACTCCTCTCTAGGATTGTCTTCTAAAAATCTTCGTTTTCAAAAACACACTTTCTAGAAATTCCTTTTCTTGGTGCCCAAGTCAAGCCCTAAAACTCACGATTAGGAAACCCTAGTTTTCTTTACAAAAACGTGATTTTCAACCTTGCCCTAAACCTAGGTTTCCAAAACCTCCTTTTCTACATCAAAATCAATAAGTTTCCAAAAACCTATTTTTTACGTCAAAACTATAGTCTTCCAAATCTATGGTTTCTAAAACCTCCCTTTCCAAATCCTTGCCAAATCCAATCTCCCGTTTAGGAAAGTAGATCTAATCCTCCGTGTTTGGAAACAAAATCGAAACTCCTCTGTTAGAAACAAAATCTAACCCATTGTTTTAGGAAATAGGAATCTTAACTCTTCAAAATCCAAATCTTTCCTAATTCAACTCCTTCCTAATCTTCTACTTTCATAATCTTAAGTTTCCAAAACTTGAACATAAAAATCTTTCCTAAATTTTAAAACTCAAAATCCAAATCTTTCCTAATTCAATTCTTTCCTAATTTTATCCCTTTCCAAATCTCAACTTTCCAAATCTAAGTTTTCAAATCCTTCCTAAATTCAAACCTTTCCTAATCTCGAGATCTTCTAAGACTCTAAAACTTTCTAAATTTTAAACTTTCTAAGTTTCAAATCTTTCCAAATTCAAAACTTTTTAAATTCAAAACTTTTTTAAGTTAAATCTTTCTAAACCTAAATCTTTCTAAATTCCAAACTTTCCTAAAACTTTAAATCTTTCTAAATCTAAAACTTTCTAAACTCAAAACTTTCTTATTTTCAAAACTTCCTTATTTTCAAAACCTTTCCTATTTCAAAAACTTTCTTAAAATAAAACTTTCTTAATTCAAAACTTTCCTAAGTTGAAACTTTCCTAAGTCAAAGCTCTCCTAAATTGAAACTTTCCTAAACCAAAACTTTTTTAAAATGAAACTTTCCTAAAA
Source organism: Euryodendron excelsum (assembly GCA_033060915.1). Taxonomy (NCBI): domain Eukaryota; kingdom Viridiplantae; phylum Streptophyta; class Magnoliopsida; order Ericales; family Pentaphylacaceae; genus Euryodendron; species Euryodendron excelsum. The sequence continues at coordinate 22,306,531 of CM065380.1, read as the reverse complement.
TGAAACTTTCCTAATTTGAACTTTTCCTAATTCGAGCATTTCTTAAATCCAATCTTTTTCTAAATCTTCTAAGTCCAACATTTGAGTCAAATCTTTTCTAAGTCTAGGTTTCCTAAATCTCAATCTTTTCAAAACAAGTCTAAATTTTTCTTCCAAGTTCTACCTTCCCAAGTCAAAGTCTAATCTTTTCAGTTCTAAAATTCCAAATTCCAATTTCTAATCTTCTATTTTAAATTCAAATCAAATCCTTTTTCCAATCAAAATCTCTTTCTTCCAATCCAACATTCTATCTTCTATCGAACTTTTGTCCGAACTACTACTGACCTGATTTCTCCAAAATGATACGTAGGCAACCCTAATGGGTGCGGTCACCAAATTTTTCGAATTCTTATTTCCACAATCTTTTTCAAATCTCAAATTCTACAACATTTTTCAAGTTTTTATTTCCACAAAATCTTTCCAAATCTCCAATCTATTTTCAAACTTCCAATTCCAAATCTCTATTTTTAATTTCTAAAACCTTCTTTCCAAATTCAAACTTTTATCTCTTCCTTTTCAAATCAAATCAAATCAATTTCTTTCCAAATCTATTTTTCAATTCTCTTTTATTGCACTTGCATATCATACATTATATTAAATTTCTTTTTAAACATTTATTTTTCAAAGTGGATAGGATTGGACAGTTTGTTAGTTGAAGACTCTCATAGGTGAATCTAGGGTAAATGGACATGTAGGTAGTCCAAGGGTGGGGTAGGGTGATGGCTTAGTGCGTCTTCCCTACACGTAACCAACCTCCAAACCTAGATAACTGTTTTCGTAAGACTAAAACTGGAGTTATTTTTTAAAAAGGGCTTAAATATTTTTCAAAGGTTGCCAAACAACCTGTTTTTCTTAAAAACCCTCTCTTGAGGTGGTATTTTCAAAAACCTTTTCCAAAAACCCTGAGTGTAGTCTTTGGTTTATGCTAAGTTTTTAGGTGACCTAACTCACCTTAATCAAGTTAGGTGGCGACTCCAAATCTTTTCTAAAAGCCCTTTATTCAAATCTTATTTTCAATTCAAACCTAGTCGCACTCATTCTTCTAGGAGGGTGAGTTCTAACGAGAGAGTACAGTATTTTTTCCGCTTGTATGTGTATTCTTCGAGTGCGAAAAATTTGGGCACAACACCCACCAGGCCCAAATAGAAGCAAAATGACCAAAATGCCCTTGTGGGCGTTATTCGGTCCAATCTCGTAGGCACGTTTTTTTGAAGACGGTAAGTCCCCTTTTCATATTCCTATAGGTGCGTCTTTTCGAAGTCGGTAAGTCCCCTTTCCAATTCCAATAGGCACGTCTTTCCGAAGATGGTAAGTCCCCTTTTCCAATTCCAATTCCAATCCCTCTCTCGAGAAAGTTGATTTCTCGAGACGGTAAGTCTATCTAATCTGGCATGTTTTTCAAAGAAAGTTTCTTTGGAACGGTAAGTCCCTTTAAACCTGTCGACCGGGACGAGACCCTAAGTCCCCGAGATGGAAAAACGATCCACCTTTGGTGCCTGCTAGCCCACCAATGCAGAAATGTCCGTTTCGGCATGCCTTCCGAGAAAGTTGACTTCTTAGGTGCTAAGTCCTTTTAACAGCTTCCTGAGATCAGGTAATCTCGGGAATGATCGCGAACCGTTAGAGTAGCGGAAGTACTCGTAAACATCGCAAATGTCAGAGTAGCGGAAATACTCGCAAGCAGGTCGGTATATGGAATTGCCAACAAACCCCTGTATTATGAGACCGCCGTCAGAGTGGTGAAAACACTCAAAACCCAGGTCAACACCTGTGCCTGCTAGCCTACTTCGATGAAAAATGACCAAACTGCCCCTAGGGCCATTTTTTGGCATGTTTCTCGAGATAATACCTAAGTCTTCAAAATGGTAAGTCCATCCTTCGAAGATCGTCTTAGAGATGATCCGGCATGATTAGGTGCCTTCTAGTCAGTTTCGGGCCAATTTCGAGGCTTTTCGGTCAAGATAACCATTTTACTCCTAGGCATTAGAATGCCACGGGGACCATACCGGCTCTGGGTATCAAATTGGTAACCTTCTGAGAATGTTTTTTATAGTATTCCCAACCTTCCTTTATCTTTCCGGATCATTCCTTTCGATAAACCCGGTGTAAAATGACCGTTTTGCCCCTAGTGGGTCGGTCGCCTTTTTCTAGCCACACGGGCTCTAGATATCAAACCGGTAGCCTTTGGGAACATTCTAATTAATGTTTCTAAATCTGGAATCTTCTTCCGGGACATTCTAAGTCCGTCCCGGCAGCTTTTCGATCTAGTTGATCGTTTTGCTCTTAATAGCTCGGTCAACTCTTCCGACAAATCTTGCCATCCTTTTTCAAGTCTACCACTTTCGGGACACTGTTTTAAGTGTTCTTGTCCCTTTTCAACCTTCCGAACCATTCCTGGTCCCTTGAAACCTTCCCGGACCTTCCGGAGTCACTCCTAGTGAAGCTAGGCTAAAAATTACATGGTAGTCACTAGTACAGAGGCCCAAATCTTTTCAAGATACGTTGCTTGCCAACCTTAAAACTTTCCTAAGTGGCTGGCGCCATTAGTAGTGGTGCCAAGCCAATATTTGGCCATGAGTGGCGCTAGAAGCATTTTTGGCCTAGCGCCATTACAATAGGCGCTAGGTCATTCTCTGGTCTATAAATACAGAACCTCCTCCAGCGTGAAAGGGGTTCGCAAACTCAGTCTAAAAACCCTCCTCTTAAATATACAGAGCTCGTAGCCTCCCAAAATCCTAGTCTCCTTTAGGTTTTCCAAACCCTAGCTTCCATACACAAACCCTAACCTCCTATACACTCATACACTCTCATATACTCATACACTAGCTTCCAACCCTCCATTGAAGGCTTGGACTGTTGCAACTACGAAGCTTTGAAAATTGAAGACAAACTCTTGAAGACTGAAGCGAAGATCGAAGTAAAGCAAGAAAAGCAAAGCGCGCAAAGTAAAGCAAAATAAGCATGACACAAGGTAGGCTTTCTCTTTAAGTTTACACATTTTCCCCCTCTCTTCTCTCTCTTAACCCACTTGGGTTTTCTTCTATTTTAATCCCCCATCTTCTTCTCCCCTTTCTTTGCATGCTTGAAACAAGGGATTTCCCAGTCCATGAGTAGGATTAGGCTATTGGAAGGTCACCATGTTGGGGGCTTTCTTTTAGTCTAACCGGAGACCACGTGGGTTCGGCCCCCTTGATTATGTGGTGAAGCCTTTAACCTTGTATATTCACGATCCTAACTTGCATTATACATATCATGATCTTGCATTCCTCCAAAATTCATTTGTAAACTTGTTTTCAAAAACTTGCATTAACATCATTTTCAAACTTGCATCAAAACCTTCTTTTTCAAAACTTGTTTTGAAAATCACAATCCTAGGGTGATTCTAACCTTTTCATGGCTAGGGTTGTTTTAGGAAAGTGTTACATTTAAAGTGACCAATATGGTCTATATTTTCAAAACATTGTTGTTTTCAAAACCACTATCTTAAAGTGGTTCTAACTTTCTTATGGTTAGAATCACTTTAGGAAAGTGAGATATTTTATATATTTTCTAAAAAATCTTTTCTCAAAAGTCTCCTCTTAAAAATCTCTTTACCAACATGCTTTCTAAAAACTCTCTCCAATCTTCTTTCCAAAGTTGTTTTCAAAAACTCCTTCCAAAAATCTATTTTTCAAAAACTCTTTTTCAAACTCCTTTCCAAAAACACTCTCCTTGAAATTCACTTTCTAGAAGCGCTCCCTAGGTCTTCTTCCTAGAAAAACTCTTTCCAAGAACTCTTTCCAAAAACACCTTCTTCGAAGTCACTTTTTAAAAACACTCTCTAAACGCTTTCCTAAAAATTCGCTTTCCAAAAACTCCTCTCTAGGATTTCTTTCCAAAAACCCCTCTTTCCAAAAAACTCACTTTCCAAAAACTCTTTCCTTAGAGCCTAAGTTAAATTCTAGAACCCATGATTAGGAAACCCTAATTTTCCTTCCCAAAAACATAATTTCCAATCCCTTATTTTTGCCTCAAAACCTAGGTTTTCAAAACCTCTTATTTTCTAAATCAAAATTATATATATTTCTAAAACCCTTTTTCTACATCAAAACTATAGCTTTTCGAATCTAGGGTTTCTAAAACTTCCCTTTCCAAATCCATACCAAATCCAATCTTCCCATTTAGGAAACTAGATCCCATCCTCCGTTTTTAGAAACAAAATCAAAACAAATCTTTTAGAAACATAATCTAATCCTTCATTTTAGAAAATAGAAATCTCAATCCTTTCTAGTCTAAACCTTTCCTAATCCACTCCTTAATCACCTACCTTCCTAAACCATAAATTTCCTAAACCTAAATTTTTAGATCTTTCCTTAAACTTTAAGTTTCCAAATCTTTCCTAATTCAACCCTTTCCTAGTTCCATCCCTTTCCCAAATCTTAACTCTCCAAATCTAACTATTCAAATCTTTCTAAACTTCCCAACTTTCTAAATTTTAAATCTTTCCAAATCTAAAACTTCCTCAATTCGAAATGTTCTAAATTCTAAACTTTCCAACTTTCAAATCTTTCCTATTTCAAAACTTTCCTATTTAAAAAACATTCCTTTTTCCTAAAACGAAACCTTATATCAAAACTTTCCTGATTTGAAACGTTCCTAATTCGAAACTTTTCTAATTCAAAACTTTCCTGAAATGAAACTTTCCTAATTCGAACCTTTCCTAATTTTAACTTTCCTAATCTTCGAAGTCCAACATTTGAGTCGAATGTTTTTGAATCTCAAGTCTTTCCTAAAACCTTTCTTTCCTAAGTCTAGGTTTTCTAAAACCAAGCTTTCCAAAATCAAGTCTTTTCAAATCTTCTAATCAAAATCTCTTTCTTCCAATCATACCTTCTATTTTCTATCAAACTTTTGTTCGAACTACGACTGACCTGATTCCTCAAAAAGGATACATAGGCAACCCTCATGGGTGCGGCACTGGAGACAGTTTCACGAGGAGTTTCGATCAGTAGGGGCTCCGCCAGAGTATATGTTTGGAGCTCTGGTGGCCGGAGTGCCCATCCCCTACCAGGAGCACCAGCCAGGTGCCGAGTTCTTGCTTCCTCTGGATACGGATTACGCTGCGCACTTTGGAGCCCATTCGGTTAGTGCCTTCACCCGGTTCGAGGTAGTAGTCGGTGGGTATGCTGTTGGCCAGGAAGTGGTTGACTTGTGGTGCCGGGTTGGAGGATATGTGCCCCAGGCCGAGTTTACTGCTGTGAGAGACCAGAGAGACCAGTACCAGATGGAGCGGGACCAGTACCAGGCCGAGGTAGCTTCCCTAACGGCTCGGTTATCTCAGATGGGTGGTGGGGGGGTAAGTTATTCTCTCTTTGCTCCTTATTGCTCTGCTGTTGCTTAGCTCCTTTTGCTTGCGGCTAATTTTGGTTCTATCTTCCTTACAGGATGGTGGTGCTTCGAGTAGTTACCCCCCTCCTTTGATGCCGAGTTTCGGAGATTTTGATCCAGATGATATTGATTTCGACCTGTGAGAGATGCCCCTTGTAGAGATTCTGATCCTCTTTTGCCCCTTGTTCCTGAGATGTATTGATGTTAGACAGTTTTATTTTACATAGTTTTGTATAAGGATGGATGTTTATGGCACTTAGATGCACGGGTAGACAGACACATTCATGATCTTTACAGCTAGGCATATGATCATATGCATGTGATGTATGATGACGTTAGATATTTATTCCATGAGTTGATGTTAGTGACTTCTATTTCTACAGGGAGTTATATCCTATGTGTGCAAAGTCTATGCTGAATTTTTTTTTTTTTTTTTTTTTTAGACATATGTACAGGTTAGAAGTATGTTAATAAAACAATGCCAGGTGCTGTTAGACTTGTAGTCCTGGGAATGGTAACTCCCTCCTCCTTGGGGATTTAGCCTCTCTTTTGGCTCAACCTTCCCTCGATTGGATGATAGCATTTCATACTTTACTCAACCTGTTGATCACCCCCAACTCTTTGTCTTAGGGTTAGTGTATAGGGTTATTGGGCTGAGACTCTCGACACTCGGGGTCTTAGCGACAACTTACCTGACCTTTGGCAGAACGATAAGTGGCCAGTTATTTCAATCCGAGAAGACTTTATTTAGGACCATAATGCAGGCTAGGTTATGGGGGTTTTAGAAACAACGGGATATGTAGGCTCAAATTCAATGTTGTTTTCAGCAAGGTTTGGATCCATACTGTCCTTAACCATTTTTCAATTGGATTAGCATCCTTTTTTTTTCTTTTTCTTTTTTTTTTTTTAAAGCTTTGGCAGCGTATCTAACTCATTCAGATCAAGCAATCTGCTTTCAATCAGAAGGGACTTTAATAGGGTTGTAATGTAGGCCATGGTTTCAGGATTTTGCAAGAAAGGGTAAAGGCTCAAACCTATTGTACCTACTGGGTTTCCTTGTAACCTAGGATCACCTTTAAATTTCCTTCTTGCTTTTGACCACATATTTCTCAGGGTGAAAATAATCTTGTTCTTTCACTCTTTTCTATATACCTTTTTGAGATAGACATAACTTTCTTCTTATTTGCTCTTCTTATATGTTTTTGAAGATAACTCATTCATAATTTTCTTCAGGCCTTTCCTTAAAGGATTTTTTTTTTTTTTTTGGCCTCTTGCCCCTTGGCAACTCCTTTCTTTTGCTTTTCCTTTCTATTTCTTTTCTTTTCTTTTATGAAACGGAACAATTCTTTAACCCTCTTCCCTTAAACCTTTTCCCTTGGTAGCTCAATATACCCAGTGTGGGCGGTGATCCCTAGGTTAGGGTTTTGTTAAGAAAGGGTAAGTGGCTTAACGGGTTTGGCAAGGGGTTGCTTTTGACTGTATGGGAAAAGAAATGAGGGCCTCTCTTCACTTTGAATTAGATTGCTTGATTCATAGAGCTTTCAACACTATCCTAGCATGATAGAGGTGGACACCACTCCTAGAGTTCTCAGCTATTGTCTGCCCCAGTGTGGGGAGGACAGTCTTGGATCAAGGTTAACAAAGAAAATTTTCGTTTGTTGCAAGGCTCTAGGGGTTAAGCAAAGGGAATATAAGCACATTTAGTTATTTATTCAGTTATTTATTCTTTATATGTGGGGGAATGAAAGATGGCTCCTCTTCCTCTTGATAAACTGGCCACACATCGCTTAGCCTCAGAGTCTTGCAAGTGCTGCCTTTGGGTAGTATCCTCACTCATCCTTGTTCTCTCTCTTTGTGGAAGGCTAATCATTTGGCGAGTGGTTAACTCATGCTATCATCCCTTCAAGTTGGAATATTCCATAAGACAAACCATGCCCCTTGCGTAGAAAGTAGTCACTATTCCTAAGAAAGACAAGACAACAGCAATGGAATAAAAGACCGTCATTTGATTATTATTATTATTTTTACTAAAAGCATAAGGTTCTTCAGCAATAAGAAAATGTAAGCATTAATTAAAAATAAGAAGTAAAAGGGATAGAAAGAAAGTGGGTGAAACCAGCCCTCTCTTGTACGCTTGTGTAAGAAACCCATTTTTAGTATGGCCTTGGGACAATCCCCACATCTTCGATGTTCCATTCGCGACCCGGATCCTCTGCCAAGGCGAGATAAGCAAAGGCTTCCCCTAGAGCTCCACAGGCGTTGACACTGTTGATGCGGTTGTCAGCCTCCTTCTTGTTTTGTGTAGCGGGTTCTTCTGTAAACAGGGTGACCAGCTCACCCCCTTCCAATTTGAATGGCTCTGCTTGTGCTCTTGGCTTCTTTATCCTCTAGCTTATTTCTTCATAGTTGACGTTGGGCAGCGGCATATTTCGGATGCAGGAACTCAGCACCCCCTCCATCAGCAACCATGTTTTCAGTAGTCTCATCTCCCAGGAACATTGGCTCCTCAATGGGCCAGTCAGAAGCATCAAGCACTTCATCAGGGTTATGGAGATAGATTGGGCATAATGGGAAATCCTCCTCCCAGTCATCTTCTTCCTCGGTCTCCCAATCGTCCTCATAGTCCTTGGCCTCAGGCTCGTCAAACACTCCCTCACCCTCCATTTCTACTAGTATCATATTGACGGTGTGATCTGGCAGAGGGTTAGCAGTCACATTAGGAGTGGGAGTAGGTTTTACTGGCTGCAGATCGATGGTCTTATTGTCGATTAGGTCTTGGATCTTGTGTTTGAGAGCAAAGCAGCTTTCAGTGTCATGCCCCTGGCCACCTGAATGATATTCACATGTAAGAGCGGCATTAAAGGTCGGGGGCAGAGGGCTTGGCAACGGGCGAGCAGGTACAGGCTTCAAGATGTTGTTCTTCAAAAGGCTATGGTAGGCCTCGGTTTGGGTGCAGGCTAAGGTGTCGAAGGTGCGGATACGTTGAGCAGGTCTATTGAAATTGGGTCGTGCCCCAGCGGGACCATAGTTTGGGGTTGGAGCAGGCATGGTCAAGGTGGGCAAGGGCAGGATTGGGGGTGATTGTAGCGGGGGTCGGTATTGGGGTGGTTGGCTAGGCAGAATAGTAGACACTTCGCTTTCCTTCCTGATCGTGCCCCTTGTAGTAGCCACCTTCTTGGCTATGTTAGTGGTATTTTCTCCAGTCTTGGCATAGGGATCTGTGATTCTTCCTGTCTTGAGGCCGTTTTCTATCATTTCCCCCTGCATGATGAGTTCGGAGAAGCTTTTTCCCATGCTTGTGCAGAGCTTTTCATAAAATATACCTTGGAAAGTATGTACGAATAGTTGTACGTACTCCTTTTCCTCTAACGGGGGATTAACTTGTGCAGCAGTCTCCCTCCATCTTAGGGCGTATGCTTTAAAGCTCTCCTTCTCACCCTTGCTCATCGTCATCAAGGACCAGCGATCGGAAGTGAGATCGATGTTGTGACGGTATTGGGCTTTGAATGCATTGACTAGCTCCATCCAGGTTGTGATCTTCCTTAAGTCCAGATGAGCGAACCATTGTAGAGCCGACCCGGTGAGGCTGTGTTGGAATAACTGCATAAGGAGCTTCGGGTCGTTGCCATGTTCACTTAGCGCTCCAGCATATAGACGAAGATGATTAATAGGGTTACTGGTACCGTCGTACTTCTGGAAGTCAGGTATTTTAAACTTAGCAGGCCTCGGGTGGTCAGGGAAGAAACATAGCTCATCATAGGAAGTGAATCCGTAAGCATCATGGCCAAGGAGACTTCGCAATGAATCCTCCAACCCTTGGATTTTCAGACTGAGAGGGTCTAAAGGGGCCTTCTTTGTGACGGGTGAAAGCAATATGGTCTCTTCTTCTTCAGTATTGACCCTTTTGGCATCTTCTTTGGTTTTCCCAGCATTGTCAGACTGAAGCAAGATCCTCGGATTAGCGGGTTCAAGGTCTTTAGATGAAGTCGTTGATGATGACGGGACCACAGTAGCATCCTTCATGGCCAGAGTTTGAATAAGTTTGAGCATCTCGTCCATCTTAGCCCTCATTTCATTAACTTCCTCTCGAGAGACTTGAGAGGATTCTTCAGGGTTAGCAGCCATCAGTGATGCTTTGTGCCGAGTGATAATAGGATCCCTAGGTGGATGTTGCACTTTCTTGGGAGCAATGTTGACTCAGTGCAAGGCGACTTCTGTAAATAGAAATAAAAAGGAAGAAAGAAAAAGACAAAAACACAAGCCACAAGTTAGTTTTTAGTTTTTAGAGAACTTTATGCAGTGCATGTCCTAGGGTGCCCCTCTTTAGGAGGGAAACTAGCCATGATGTATTGATCCACTTTTGGAGATAGAGGATTTGCCCCTGTATGCAGACACCTTACCGTCAGGTAGGAACCTTCAATCATCCATGCATTCATTCATAAAAATAAAGAAGTAAATTAAATTTTGGGTTTAAGATACAAAAGAATTGAAATACATTTTAATAGGGGGAGGGGGAACATTTTCCTTTGGATTTCTGCCTATCTACTTTTACAAAGGAAAACCCTAAACTACTCTTGAGTCTTCAGACTCGCCTTCCTTGGATTTGATGTCGGGGAGGTCGCTGAGAGACCTTGTTCATTGATTGCCCCTTGTTTTCTTGGCAATCCTATCTCCGTGAGCATAGAGGGATTGGGGCCCCTCTCATGGAATGAATTGAGATGCATGCAATGAGTCCTTAGGGTTACGCGGGAACCCTTAGGGTTTGGGTAGGTTTAATGCAAGGGAGAGTGACGGTGGTGTCATTCTCAATGGGTTGATCATATGCATGGGAATGCAGTGACTTGAGTTACTTGGAACTCTTGTCTTGACATGGAATATTGAATGCATGAACGTGAATATGCAAAAAGTATAAAGAAAGAAGGTACAATTGAAATAAACATGCATGCATGAACAGTTAGACAGGCATTATAACAGTATAAATACAGTTAGTATAACAGCAGGTATAAATGAAAGTAAGAGTAGTCGCCCTTTCCTCCGTGATTTTGAAAACGGTGCTAGTGTCCTAAATCCGGCAGAGGTTCGGCTATGCATGGTGTCTATATGAGTATGAGGTTGAGGGTTGACTAATGCGTCCTAAAAAAGCTCGGTCCCCGGATCTTCAAACCTAGGCCCACTCCCTGAGGTGGTGCTATGATCGGTTGGTGATCTGAGCGGAGGAACCATCAAGAGGCCGTAGGCGAAGAAACTGACACAGCATCTTGCCTACAACCAATATACCGTTCTCCCTTTCTAACTAGAAAGGACATATCAGGGTATGCAAGTATGCAGAATGCAAGTGCACATGCAGTGTGTGTGTGGCTTTTTAAAAGTGGAGGAAAGGGCCCAACAACTCCCATTCATCCTGTACATCACATTCATGCAAAGCAGTTAATAAAATTTAAACAAAATGTGTACCTACAAAACAAAGATGCAAGTGTTAGTATGTGAATGACAAACATGATACAAGATAATATGAATAAATGCATGTTTTTTTTTTTTGAAAACAATTTTGAAAATTTAGTTTTGAAAATTTAAAGTGAATAGGATTGAACCAAGTTAATTGAAGACTCTACATGGGCGAAGGGTAAAGAGACACGACTACGGCCTAACCCTCTAAGTGTCCCCAGTGGAGTCGCCAGCTGTCGCGCCCAGATTTTTCGCACTCGAGGAATACTCACTCAAGCGGGAAAAATGATGTACTCTCTCGTTAGAACTCACCCTCCTAAAAGAATGAGTGCGACTAGGTTTGAATTGAAAAATTGAATTTAAATAAAGGGCTTTTGGAAAAAGATTCGGAGTTGCCACCTAACTTGATTAAGGTGAGTTAGGTCACCTAAAAACTAAGAATAATCTGAAGACTACACTTAAGGTTTCTGGAAAAAGGATTTTGAAAATATCTCGAGAGAGGGTTTTTAAGAAAACAGGTTGTTTGGCAACCTTTGGAAAACATTTAGCCCTTTTTTGAAAAATAACTCCTTTTGGTCTTTGAAATCAGTGATCTAGGTTCGAAGGTTGGTTACGTGTAGGGAAGATGCACTAAGCTATCACCCTACCCCGCCCTTTCGGTACCTACATGTCAATCTATCCTAGATTCGCCTATGAGAGTCTTCAACCAACTATAGTTCAATCCTATTTACTTTGAAAAACAATGTTTGAAAACTAATTTAGCATGATGCATGATATGCAAATGCAAGATAAGAGAGAGTTGGAGAATAGATTTGGAAATAAATTTGAAAAGAATTTGATTTGAAAATAGATTTGAAATTGGAAAGGTTTGAAATTGAAAAGTTTTGGAAATTGAAAGTAGAAATTTGAAAATAGAAATTTTGAAATTAGATTGGAATTTGAGATTTAAAATATGGAGACCGCACCCATGAGGGTGGAATTGAAAGTTTGAAAAGTATTGTGACCGCACCTATGAAGGTTGCCTACGTATCCCTTTGGGGGAATCAGGTCAGTCGTAGTTCGGATCGGAGTCCGATTGAAAAGAGTTTGATTTGAAGAGAGAAATTGCACTAGAAGAAAGAGATTAAATTGAAAACTGAATTTGATTTGAGATTAAAAAAGGAGATTGAATTTGAGAAGATTGGACTTGCTTTGGAAATATTGATTTTGGAAAGACTTGGTTTTAGGAAACCTAGACTTAGGAAAGATAGGAGACCTAGGAAAGACTTGAGGTTGAGAAAGATTAGATTGGAAAGTTGGATTTGGAAAGATCTTGAAAAAATTGGATTTTAGAAAATGTTCGAATTAGGAAATGTCCGATTTAGGAAAGTTTTCGAATTAGGAAAGGTCCAATTTAGGAAAGTTTTGAATTTAGAAAGTTTTGAAATAGGAAAAGTTTTCGAATTAGGAAAGTTTTGAATTTAAGAAAATTTGGAAATTGGAAAGTTTTGAAAATTGAAAAGTTTCGTTCTAGGAAAGATTTGAAAAAGGAAAGTTTTCAATTTAGGAAATGTTTGAATTAAGAAAGTTTTGAGTTTAGAAAAGTCTTAGATTTGAAAAGATTTTGAAGTTTTGGAAATTTTAGAATTTGGAAAGATTTAGGTTTAGAAAGATTTAACTTAAGAAAGTTTCAAATTTAGAAAGTTTTGAATTTGGAAAGATTTGAAATTTAGAAAGTTTAAGATTTAGAAAGTTTTAGAGTTTTAGAAAATCTTGAGATTAGGAAAGGTTTGAGTTTAGGAAAAATTTGAAAGCTTGGATTTGAAAAAGATTTTGGAAAGGGGTAAAATTAGGAAAGGGTTGAACTAGGAAAGATTTGAAAGTTGAGTTTTAAAGTTTACGAAAGATTTTTATGTTCAAGTTTTGGAAACTTAAGATTTAGGAAAGTGGAAGTTTAGGAAGGATTTGAATTAGGAAAGAGTTGGATTTTGAAACTTAAGGAAAGGTTTAAAGTTTAGGTTTAGGAAACTTTATGGTTTAGGAAGGAATTGAATTAGGAAAGGCTTGGGATTTGTTTCCAAAAACGGGGGATTGGATTTAGTTTCATAAACGGGGAGATTGGATTTGGTTTCTTAAAAAGAAGATTTGATTTGACAAGGATTTGGAAAGGGAGATTCTAGAAACCTTAGTTTTGGAAAATCATAGTTTCTACGTAGAAAATAGGTTTTGGAAACGTGTGTGGTTTGGATGTAGAAAACAAGAGGTTTTGGAAACCTAGGTTTGGGGCAAAGTTTGAAAATCATGTTTTTGGAAAGAAAATTAGGGTTTCCTAATTGTGGGTTCTAGGGCTTGACTTGGGCTTCTAAGGAAAGAAGATTTTTAAAAGTGCGTTTTTGGAAACGAAGATTTTTTAGAAGGGAATCCTAGGGAGGAGTTTTTGGAAAGTGAATTTGAAGAGGGAGTTTTTGGAAAAAGATTTTAAAGAGAAGGAGTTTTGGAAAGTGTGTTTTTAGAAACGAAGGTTTTTCTAGAAGGGAATCATAAAGGGGAAATTTCTAGAAGGAAGATTTTGGAAAGAGAGTTTTTTAGAAAGGTTTTTGGAGAGAGTTTTTGGGAAGGTGAATCTAGGGAGTGTTTTTCGAAAGTGAATTTTGAGGAAAAGATTTTGGAGAGGAGTTGAAAAAGAGAGATTTGAAAAATAGATTTTGGAAGGGAGTTTTTGAAAACAATTTTGAAGAGGAGAGTTTTAGGAAAGTATGTTGAAAAAGAGATTTTTAGGCAGAGGGATTTGGAAAAGAGAGTTTTTATAAGGTATAAAAACATCTCACTTTCCTAAAGCAATTCTAACCATAAGAGGGCTAGAACCACTTTAGGAAAGCGGTTTTGGAAAACAATAAGATTTGAAAATATGGACCATATTGATCACTTTTAATGTAACACTTTCCTAAAGTAACCCTAGCCATGGAAAGGCTAGAATCACCCTAGAATTGTGATTTTGAAAACAAGTTTTTGAAAAAGAGATTTTGATGCAATTTTGAAAACAAGTTTGAAAACGGTTTTGAAAACGAGTTTGAAAACGAATTTTGGAAGATGCAAGACTATGATATGCACAATGCAATTTGGGGTCGTGAACATACAAGGCTAAGGCTTCACCACATAATCAAGGGGGCCAGACCCACGTGGTCTTTGGTTAGACTAGAAGAAAGCCCCCAACACGGTGACTCTCCAATAGCCCAATCCTACACATGGACCGGGAGTCCCCTTGTTTCAAGCATGCAAAGAAAGGGAGGGAAAGAGATAGGGGATTAAAATAGAGAAAACCCAAGTGGGTTGGAGAGAGAAGAGAGGGAGGGAAGTACAGAAAATTAAAGAGAAAGCCTACCGTATGTCTTCTTTATTTTGCGCGTCGCGCTGTTTTCAATCTTCGGTCTTTGTCTTGATCTTCACCTTCAGTCTTCAAGAGTTGTCTTCAAGCTTTGGATGGCAGCTCTTCAAGTCTTAAAAGGATGGTTGAAGGCTAGTGTATGAGTGTATGGGGGAGTATAGGAGTGTATAGGAGGCTAGGGTTTGTGTATAGTGGCTAGGGTTTGGAAAACCTAAGGAGGCTAGGGTTTTGGAGGTGCTCGAGCTCTGTATATCGAAATATGGGATTTTTAGGTTAAGTTTGCAGACCCCTTTCACGTTGAATGAGGCTCTGTATTTATAGAAGTTGGACAAACCTGGCGCCTGTTGCAGTGGCGCCAGGGCAAACTTTACACCGGCGCCACTAGTAGTGGCGCCAGGCCATTTTTTAGCTTGGCGCCACTACTAGTGGCGCCAGCCAATTAGGAAAGGTTTAAGGTCGGCAAGCAACGTATCTTTGACTAGATTTGGGCGCCTGTACTAGTGACTACCATGCAACTTTTAGCCTGGCTTCACTAGGAGTGACTCCGGAAAGTCCGGGAACGATTTGGAGGAGCCGGGAATGACCCAGAAGGCCAGAAAGAAGCAGGAACACTTAAAATAGTGTCCTGGAGGTATTTGACTTGAAAAGTGAGGATAAAATGTGTCGGAAAGGTTGACCGGGCCCTTAGGGGTAAAACGATCAATCGGACCGAAAAACTGCCGGGACAGACTCAGATTGTCCCGGAAGAAGACTTGAGATCTGGTAACATTATTCAGAATGTTCCCCGAGGTTGCCGGTTTGATTCCCAGAGCCGGCGTGGTTGGAAAAGGAGACCGGCCCACCAGGGGCAAAACGGTCATTTTGTACCGGGTTTGCCGGAACTAACTCGGAATGATCCGGAAAGGTAAAGGAAGGTTGAGAACACTATAAAAAGTATTCTCGGGACATTACCAGTTTGATACCCAGAACCGGTGTGGTCGAAGAAGGAGACCGGCCCTCTAGGGGCAAAACGGTCATTTTGCACCGGGTTGGCCGGAACTGACTCAGAATGATCCGGAAAGATAAGGGAAGGTTGGGAGTACTATAAAAAGCAATCTCAGAGGGTTACCGGTTTGATACCCAGAGCCGATGTGGTTCCCGGGGCATCCGGATGCCTAGGGGCAAAATGGTCATCTTGACCGGAAAGTCTCAGAAAAGGTCCTAAAGGCAGTCTGGTCATTTTTTTACCGAAGTGGGCTAACAGACACTGGTGTTGACCTGGATTTTGAGTGTTTTCGCCACTCTAACGGCGGTCGTCGTGACACAGGGATTTGTTACCAATTCCCTATATCGACCTATTTATGAGTATTTCCGCTACTCTAACGGTTTTGTGAGTATTTCCGCTACTCTAACGGTTTTGTGAGTAGTTTCGCTACTCGGACCGTCTCGAGGAATAAACTGTCTCGAGAGTGGGATTGGAAAGGGGTCTTATCGTCTCTGAGGAGACTTGCCTGGATTGGAACCGTCTCGAGGAATAAACTGTCTCGAGAGAGGGATTGGAAAGGGGTTTTACCGTCTCCGAAGAGACGTGACTGGGTTTGGAACCGTCTCAAGGAATAAACTGTTTTGAGAGAGGGATTAGAAAGGGGTCTTACCGTCTCCGAAGAGACGTACCTGGGTTTTGAGTGTTTCCGCCACTCTAACGGCGATCGTCATGACACAGGGGTTTGTTGCCAATTCCCTATATCGACCTATTTGTGAGTATTTCCGCTACTCTAACGGTTTTGTGAGTATTTCCGCTACTCTAACGGTTTTGTGAGTAGTTTCGCTACTCGGACCATCTCGAGGAATAAACTATCTCGAGAGAGGGATTGGAATTGGAAAGGAAAGGTCAATGTTCCCTAAGGGCATTTTGGTCATTTTGCCTCTATTTGGGCCTGACAGGCCCGCGAAGCGATGGAAAGATGGAATTTGGACCTAGAGGAATGGTTTCGATTGGAATATGCCCACTATGACTTGAAAACAAGTCTGGACGGAGTGTAGACTGCAGAGCGGTCAAAAATGGGGTGCTTACATAGGTATCAAACCGGTAACCTTTGGAAACATTCTAAATAATGTTTGCAAATCTCGAGTCTCCTTCTGGGACATTCCGAGTCCATCCCGGCAGCTTTCCAACCCGGTTGACCGTTTACCCTTAATGGCCCGATCAACCCTTCTAACAAATCTCATCACCATTTTTCAAGTTCTTTGTCCCCGAGACATTATTCTAAGGGTTCTTGTCCCTTTCTAGCTCTTCGAGTCATTCCCGGCCCCTTCAATTCATCCCCGAACCTTTCGGAGTCACTCCTAGTAAGTCAGGCTAAAAATTATATGGTAGTCACCAATACAGGCGCCCAAATCTTCTAAAGATATGTTGTTTGCCGACCTTAAATATTTCCTAAATGGCTGGCGCCACTACTAATGGCGCCAAGCCAAAAAATGGCCTGGCGCCACTCCTAGTGGCGCCAGTGTAATTTTTGGAGTGGCGCCAGGCCATTTTTTGGCTTGGCGCCACTGCAACAGGCGCTAGTGCATTCCCATCTCTATAAATACAGAGTCTCTTCCAGCGTGAAGAAGGTCCGCAAACTCAGTCTGCAAACCCTAATATTCGATATATAAAGCTCGAACACTCCCTAAACCCTAGCTTCTTTAGGTTTTCCAAACCCTAGTCACCATACACCAAACCCTAGCCTTCTATACACTCATACACACTCCTATACACTTATACACTAGCCTCCAACCCTCCATTGAAGACTTGGATTGCTGTAACTCGTCTCGAAGACCAAGACAAAGCTCTCGAAGACTGAAGCGAAGACCGAAGAAAAAGCAAGAAAGCAAGGCGCACAAAGTAAAGCGAAATAAACAAGACAAGGTAGGCTTTCTCTTTAAGTTTCTGCACTTCCCCCTCTCTCTTCTCTCTCCCAACCCACTTGAGTTTTCTCTATTTTAATCTTCCATCTCTTTCCCCCCCCCCTTTCTTTGCATGCTTGAAACAAGAAGATTCCCGGTCCATATGTAAAATTGGACTATTAGAGGGTCACCGTGTTTGGAGCTTTCTTTTAGTCTAACCAGAGACCACGTGAGTTCGGCCCCCTTGATTATGTGGTGAAGCCTTAACCTTATATGTTCACGATCCTAATTTGCATTGTGCATATCATTATCTTGCATTCTTCCAAAAATCGTTTTCAAACTCGTTTTCAAAGCTTGCATTAAACTTGTTTTTAAAATTGCATCAAAATCTCCTTTTTTAAAACTTGTTTTCAAAATCACAATTCTAGGGTGATTCTAGCCTGTCCATGGCTAGGATTGCTTTAAGAAAGTGCTATAATTAAAGTGACCAACATGGTCCATATTTTCAACTCCTTGCTGTTTTCAAAACCACTTTCTTAAAATGGTTCTAGCCTTCTCATGGTTAGGATCACTTTAGGAAAGTGAGACGTTTTCATACTTTCCAAAAGACTCTATTTTCAAAAATCTCTCTTTGAACATGCTTTCCAAAAACTCTTCCTCCCAAAATTATTTTCAAAAGCTCTCTTCAAAAATTTATTTTTAAACTCCTTCTAAAACACTCTCCTCAAAATTCCTTTTCTAAAAACACTCCCTAGGTTTCCTTCCTAGAAAATGCCTCTCTCAAAATTCACTTTCCTAAAAACTCTGTCCAAAAAGCTTTTTCCAAAATCTCTCTCTAAAAGCTCTCTTTTTAAAACTCATCGTCTAGAAACTTCTCTCTTGGATTTCCTTTCAAAAATTTGTTTCCAAAGAACACGCTTTCCAAAAAATTCTTTCCTTAGAGCCCAAGTCAAGCCCTAGAGCCAACAATTAGGAAACCCTAATTTTCCTTCCAAAAATATGATTTTTAATCCTGCCTTAAAACTTAGGCTTCCAAAACCTCTTATTTCACATCAAAACTATACATATTTCCAAAACCTATTTTCTACGTCAAAACTATAGTATTCCAAATCTAGAGTTTCTAAAAACTTCCCTTCCCAAATCCATGCCAAATCCAATCTTTCCTTTAGAAAACCAAATCCAATCTCCCCGTTTAGGAAACTAGATCCAATCCTCCGTTTTTTAAAACAAAATCAAAACACTTCTTCTTAGAAACAAAATCCAAATCTTTCCTAATTCAACTCCTTCTTAATCTTCTACTTTTCTAAATCTTAAGTTTCCAAAACTTGAACATAAAAATCTTTCCTAAAATTCTAAAATTCAATTTTCAAATATTTCATAACTCAACCTTTTCCTAATTCTACCCCTTTTCAAATCTTAATTTTCCAAATCTAAGTTTTCAAATCTTTTCTAAACTCAAACCTTTCCTAATCTCAAAATTTTCTAAAACTCAAACTTTAAAACTTTCTAAATCCTAAACTTTCTAAATTAGAAACTTTAAAACTCCAAAATTTTCTAAGTTCTAAACTTTCCTAAACTTCAAATCTTTCAAAGTTTAAACCTTTCCTCGTTCCAGCCTTTCTTAATTCCACATCCTTTCCAAACTTTAACTCCCAAATCTAGATTTTCAAATCTTTCAAAAACTCAAACTTTGAATCTTCCAAAAATTCTAAAGCTTTCTAAATTCAAATCTTTCTAAAATTCTAAGCTTTCCAAATTCAAAACTTTCTTAAATTGAAACTTTCTAAATTCTAAACCTTTCTTAAACTAAACTTTTCCTAACTCAAAAAATTTCTAAATTCAACATTTTTCTATTTCAAAACCTTTCTTAAAATAAAACTTTCTTAATTCGAAACTTTTCTAAGTTGAAACTTTCCTAATTCCAAAACTTTCCTAAGTTAAAACTTTCCTAATGTGAAAACTTTCTTAAACCTAAAACTTTCCTAAGTTGAAATTTTCCTAAATCAACATCTTTCCTAATTCCAAGTTTCCTAATCTTCCAAGTCCAATATTCAAGTCAATTTTTTCCAAGTCAAATCCAATTTTCTTTTCTAAGTTCTTAAGTCTAGGTTTCCTAAAACCAAGTTTTCCAAAGTCAAATCTTTTCAAATCTTCCAATCAAAGTTCAATCTCTCAATATTCCAATCCAATTTCCAATTTAATCTCTTTCTTCCAATCATATCTTCTATTTTCATTCGGACTCTTGTCCGAACTACGACTGACCTGATTCTTCCAAAAGAATACGTAGGCAACTCTCATGGGTGCGGTCACAACATTTTTTAAATTCTAACTCTACAACTTCTTTCAAATCTCCAATTCAACAAATCTTCTTCAAGTTTCCAATTCTATGTTCTATTTCCAATTTCCAATTCCAAAAATCTATTTTCAAATCTCAATTTCAAAATTCTGAAACTTTCTAATTTCAAATCTATCTTTTCAAATCTTTTCTAAAATCAAAGAAATTTCTTTTCAAAATCTATTTTCAAATCAAACCTTCCTCTTGCATCTGCATATCATACATCATGTTAGTTTCTTTTCAAAAATTCCTTTCAAAGTGGATAGGATTGAACTATAGTTAGTTGAAGACTCTCATAGATGAATCTAGGATAAATAGACATGTAGGTACCGAAAGGGCGGGGTAGGGTGATGGCTTAGTGTGTCTTCCCTACACATAACCAACCTCCGAACCTAGATCACTATTTTCGAAAGACCAAAAGGAGTTATTTTCTAAAAATGGCTTAATATTTTCTAAAGGTTGCTAAATAATCTATTTTCTTAAAAATCCTCTCTTAAAGAGATATTTTCAAAATTGTTTTCCAAAAACCCTAAGTGTTAGTCTTCGAATTATGCTTAGTTTTTAGGTGACCTAATTCACCTTAATCAAGTTAGGTGGCAACTCTAAATCTTTTCCAAAAGCCCTTTATTCAAATCTATTTTCAATTCAAATCTAGTCGCACTCATTCTTCTTGGAGGGTGAGTTCTAACGAGAGAGTACAGTGTTTTTTCCACTTATGTGTGTATTCCTCGAGTGCGAAAAATCTGGGCGTGACATACCTGTCCTGCCTTGGCTGAAGATCTCAACTATGGATGGAATACTGAGATGGACATCATCCCAAAGCCCTATTGAAGAATGCAGGAATCCTATCAAAAGCATACAAGAAAGTGGTGTTTTCACAAACTTTCTTTCTATCCCTTTTGCTTTCTATCTTTAAATCGATGTTTACATTTTCTTATTGCTCAAGAACTTTATGCTTTTCATAAAAATGACGATAATAATCAAATGATAGTACTCTTATTCACTGCTGCTATCTTATATGTGTGAATGGTGGCTACTTTCTACGCAAGGGGCATGGTTTATCTTATGGAATGATCCGACTTAAAGGGATGATAGCATGAGTTAACCACTCGCCAAATGATCAGCTTTCCAGAGAGAAAGAGGATAAGGATGAGTGAGGAAACTACCCAAAGACAACACTTGCAAGACTCCGAAGTTAAGCGATGTGCGGCCAGATTATCAAAGTGAAGGGGAGCCATCTTTCATTTTTCAACATATAAAAAAAATAGTAATAATAAAAATTACTTATACTCCCTTTGCTTAACCTCTAGTGCCTCGCGGAAAGCAAAAATTTTCTTTGTCAACACCGATCCAAGACTGTCCCCCCCCCCCCACACTGGGGCAGATAATAGTTGAGAACTCTAGAAATGTTATCCATCTTCTATCAAGTTGGGGTAGCGTAGAAGGCTCTATAGATCAAGCAATCTAGTTCAAAGTGAAGAGAGGCCCTCATTTCATTTCTCATACAGTCAGAAGCAACCCCTTGCCAAACCCGTTGAACCATTTATCTTTTTCAAGGAAACCCAACCTAGGGATCACCGCCCACATCGGGTCACATTGAATTGCCAAGGAAAAGGTCTAAGGGAAAAAGATTGAAGAATTATTCGTTTCATAAAAGGAAAGAAAAGGGATAAAAAGGAAAGGAGTTGCCAATGGGCAAGAGGGCGAAAAAAAATAAAACAACAAAATCTAAGGAAAAGCCTAAAGAAGACCATGATTGAGTCATCTTCAAAAACATAATAAGAAGATTGGAAGAGAAGAGAGTCATGTTTATCTCAGAAAGCATATAGAAAGGGTGAAAGAAAAGAGTCATTTTTACCCTGAGAAGAAGGAAATTTAAAGGTGATCCTAGGTTACAAAGAAACCCAATAGAAATAATAGGTTTGAGCCTTTACCCTTTCTTACAAAACATCAAAACCATAGCCTACATTACAACCCTACTAAAGTCCACTCTGATTGAAAATAGGTTGCTTGATCTAAGTGAGTTGGACACGCTGCCGAAGCCAAGAAAGGATGCTAACCCTACTAGAAGAAAAAGAGTCAAGGATGGTACGGATCTAAACCCTATTGAAAACAACATTGAATCTAAGCCTGCATATCCCATCGTTTTGAAAACCCCATACCCTAGCCTACATTATGGTCCTAAAGCAAAATCTCCTCGGATTGAAAGGACTGGCCGCTTATCGCTCTGCTAAAGATCAAGTAAGCTATTGCTAAAACCCCGAGAGTTAAGAATTTCAGCCCAATAATCATATACACTAACCACGAGATAAAGAATCAGAGGCGGTCAAAAGGTTGAAAAAGGTGCAATGTACTATCATCCAATCAAGGTAGGGTTGAGCCAAAGAGAGGCCAAGCCCTCGAAAAGGAAGGAGTTACCATTTCAAAGATATTAAGTGGAACAACACCCTTTGTCATTCCATTAACCAGAATATTTCTAATGTGTGCATACATTTTCAAAAGAGAAAAAAAAAAAAAAGGACCTTCGCATACATAGGTCACCCATAACAATTTACTATCTACTCATGTAGTAAATAACTAGCGTTATCACCTATCGCATGCATGTGATCACATACTTCGCTGTAAAAGTTATAAATAGCTCTGCTTATCCATTTACTCAACTAGCAAGCTCATAAATGTTTATCTCTATGCAAAATCTACAGGAATAAAATTGTCTAGCATAAATACATCTCAGGGATAAGGGGCAAAAGAAGATTAGAGTCTCCACAAGGGGCATCTATCAAAGGTCAAAGTCAATGTCATTTGGGTTAAAATCTCCAAAACCCGGCATCGGAGGAGGCAGATAGCTACTTGAAGCACCAGTATCCTGCAGAGAAGATAGAACTGAAATCAGCCACACGAAAGAAGAACTAAACAACAGCAGAGCAAAAAGAATTAGAGAAAAGACGACATACCCCACCACCTCCCATCTGAGCTATCCTAGCCATCAAAGAAGCCACCTCTGCCTGATACTGATCTCACTCCATCCAGTATAGATCCCTCGCAGCAGTAAACTCAGCCTGGGGCACATATCCTCTGACTCGGCACCACAAGTCAACCACCTCCTGGCCCACAGTGTATCCGTCGACTACTACCTCAAATCGAGTGAAGGCACCGACAGAATGAGCCCCAAAGTGTGCAGCATAATCTGTATTCGGAGGTAGCAAGAACTCGACACCCGGCTGTCGCTCCTGATAGGGGATAGGCACTCCTGCCACCAAGGCTCAAAACATATACTCCAGCGAAGCTCCTGTTGATCGGAACTCCTCATGAAACTGCCGCCAATGTCGCTATCCTAAATAGGACTCCCAAGTATCATCACTGAGAAAAGCAGCCCTTGACAGGGACAATGGGACCAAGTACCGAACTGTCTCATAATGAACTGATGTAATAAAGGGCCACCAAGTCACATCTCTCACCTCAATCAACTCCAGGTTTGCCCGTAGCATCACAAAGTAATTTTCGATCGCTGGGCCACCTGGTCACGAGCCCACCTCAAAGCACGTGGATAAAGGTCGTCCTTGACAATTGCAGGGCAAAAAACAGGCAGGTACTCATAGCTCCACCAGACAAGAAAGGGCCAGAAACTAGTTATGCTGCCCCAACGGGAAGAAGTCCGGACCCGCATCGATCGAAGGAAGTAGCCAAAGGAGAAGGACCCCCAATCCAGCTCTGATAAAGCCCCAAGATCAGCTACTATGCTCACCAAACGAAAAGGCACAAGCGACTTGTTGTTGTTGCAGAAGCAACTAAAGATGATGTATAAAACAAGTCGTCGTCTTATAATGTCCCGCCTGGCAGGCGATGGCTCAGTAGCAAAAGTACGGTCATCCTGACTAAGCCAAGAGATTGGGAAGGCAAAACGCTCGGGAAGAGGCAAGTCTAGCAGAATGCATGCCTCGTCTCTACTGACTGACTGTAAAGTGATCTGTCGGCTAATGAAGAAAAGCCCTATGATGATCGCCCAATCTAAGGGAGTGGGTCCCAACTCGAAGCAGACAAAATGGAAGGTCCCGGTCTTTCCAAACCACCGCTCAACCAGTGCCAGCACCAGATGTCGGTTCAGGCAATTAGCCTGTAATCCCATGAAAGCTCCGAATCTGATCTCAGCCAAGAAAGCACGATATGATGGAGCAGCCCGTTACATGATCACAAAGACCTGATGAACAGCCCCTCTAAAAGCTGTGTACTCGAGGAGGGGAAAAATGCTGTCTAGAATATACGCTGGGGTGATAAGTAAGATCCCCAAGCGGTGGGATGTCTGGTACCTCCAGGTCACCTAAGTTAGCATCCATCTACCTATGTCTAGAAGAGGCTCTCCCATATCCAGTCACCTGATCCCCAAGGCCCGATACCTCCTCCTCAACACCAATCTCCTCCACAAAGGCCTGCTCAACTGAAGGAAAGAGCTCGACAGGTGGTCTACTCCCCTATCCGCTCTAACTAGAAGAGGCATGTCCGGTAGATCGTCTGCTACCTCAAGATCGACTGGAACCGTTGGTAGAATCTGTCTGAGCCGCCTTCCCTGAGCGACGTCTCCTCTCAGAACCATCATCACCTGCGTCTGTCATATTGAAAAGGTGAGCCAAGGTAAGAGGTGTTAGTATACGGTGCATGCAGATAGATAATAATAAAATAAAGTAAATAAATACTAAAAATAAACAATAAATAATAATAAAAAGATTTCAAATAATAAGTCAAAACAAATTTCCTACACCTTATGATTTTTCAACTTCAAGTCAAAAGGGTTTTCTGTCTTTTTCTTTCAAAAAGATTTTATTTCTAAACCTTTTCCAACTCTTTTTCTAATTTTTAAAAATTTCGACAGACTTCCGTTTAAAAATGGTCCCTACAACACCCATGACATCAATATAAAACACAAACCGTGCACTTCACAATGTTATAATCACATAACATCAGCACCCGCACACACTTTTCAATTTTTCAAAATTTTCAAAACACATTTTTTGTTTTTTTCCAATAAGTAATGGCTTTCAAAAGTGTCCTAAAATTCCTCAAAATCATTTCAAATCTTTTCTAAAAACTTCCCTAATTTTTTCAAATTTTAAACTCCATTAATTTAATCAATTTCTTAAGTTTTCCCATTCCTACTTTTCTAATTATTTTCCTATTTTTCAAAAAAATCAAAAATTCATCAAGTTTTCAAAAAATCATGAAATTTCACAAGGTTGTTAAACACATTTTTCTAAGGCACATGGCATAAAAATCTAGCCAGAAAACCCAATGCCTAAGTCTGTAGGAATAAACTCCCAATTCCTGCAAAAAACTCTCTTCACATAATCACATAAAATCACTCAAATTCAATCAAACAAGCACCAAAATCCAAAAATAACATCACCATAATGTTCAAAACATATCAAAACATCAATTTCCACTGTTCACACAACTCAAACAGAAAATTGGAAACTCATTTTTTGGAGTTCTCCGGCGAAATCTTCTCTTCCGGCGGCTTTTCCGATGACGGCGTCTACTTTCGGCAATCACCCGTGATCCCCAAGAAGTGCCCCTTCAAGGTTCAAGTCGATTTCCGCACAAAGATTCTCAATTTTTCACAAACTCTTCAAAATCCCGCGGGTGTTCAAACTAGAAAATTTTCTTGTTTTGTTCCCAGGCTTGGCGCCACTACTAGTGGCGTCAAGCCAACTTTGCCAAAGGCGCCACTCCTAGTGGCGTCAGTTGCCAATTATGGGCAGCTTTGCCCTTTTTCCTGCTAAAACTCGTTTTCGAAGGCCTTTTGAGCCCAATATCCATTTTTGAACCCCCGTTGTCAAAAAATTTCCAAAGTCCGTCCCTCCGACCGCCTCACGATTAACATGGGACTCTTACTCTATCGTTTTCTGTTTTCAATAAGTAAAGACAGAAAAAGATGGATAGCGTTAAACACCCCATTTTTTACCACTCGGCAATGTACGATCCGTCCAGACTTGTATTCAAGTCAATTCGAACATATTTTGAGTCAAATCAACTTTCCAAGTCTAATCCTATCTATTCATCGCTTCGTGGGCCCACCAAGCCCAAATAGAAGCAAAATGACCAAAATGCCCTTCTAGGCGTTATTCGGTCCAATCCCGTAGGCATGTCTTTTCAAAGACAGTAAGTCCCCTTTCCATATTCCCATACGCACGTCTTTCCAAAGACGGTAAGTCCCCTTTTCAATTCCAATAGACACGTCTTTTCGAAGACGGTAAGTCCCCTTTTTCAATTTCAATTCCAATCCCTCTCTTGAGAAAAGTGATTTCTGGAGACGTTAATTCTATCCAATCTGGCACATTTTTCAGAGAAAGTTTCTTCAGAACGGTAAGTCCCTTTAAACCTGTCGACTGGGACGAGACCCCAAGTCCTCGATATGGTAGAATGGTCCACCTTTGGCGGCTGCTAGCCCGCCAATGCAAAAATGTCCATTTCGGCATGCCTTTCAAGAAAGTTGACTTCTCAGGTGCTAAGTCCCTTTAATAGCTTCCCGAGATCAAGCAGTCTCAGGAATGATCGCGAACTGTCAGAGTAGTAGAAGTACTCGTAAACATCGCAACCGTTAGAGTAGCGAAAATACTCGCAAGCAGGTCGATATAGGGAATTGCCAACAAACCCCTATATCACGAGACCACTGTTAGAGTGGCGGAAACACTCAAAACACAAGTCAACACCGGTGCCTGCTAGCCCACTTTGGTGAAAAATGACCAAACTGCCCCTAGGGCCATTTTTTGGCACGTTTCTTGAGATATAACCTAAGTCTTCAGAACGGTAAGTCTACCCTTCCAAGATCGTCTTAGAGACGATCCGGCATGATTAGATGCCTTCTAGTCAGTTTCGGGCCAATTCTGAGGCTTTTCGGTCAAGATGAACATTTTGCCCCTAGGCATCCGAACGCCTTGGGAACCACACCGGCTCTGGGCATCAAACCGGTAAGCTCTCGAGAATGCTTTTTATAGTATTCATAACCTTCCTTTATCTTTCCGAATTATTCTGAGTCAGTTCTAGTAAACCTGGTGCAAAATGAGTGTTTTGCCCATGGTGGGTCGATCGCCTTTCTCTAGCCACACCGGCTCTAGATATCAAATCGCTAGTCTTTGGGAACATTCTAAATAGTGTTTCTAAATCTCGAGTCTTCTTCCGAGACATTCTAAGTTCGTTTGGACAGCTTTCTGATCCAGTTGATCATTTTGCCCCTACTAGCTCGGTTAACTCTTTTGACAAATTTTGCCATCCTTTTTCAAGTCTACTACCTCTGGGACACTGTTTTAAGTGTTCCTATCCTTTTCCGACCTTCCGAGCCATTCTTGGTCCCTTGAAACCTTCCCGGACCTTCCGGAGTCACTTCTAATAAAGCCAGGCTAAAAATTACATGGTAGTCACTAGTACAGGCACCCAAATCGTCTCAAGATACGTTGCTTGCCAACCTTAAAACTTTTCTAAGTGGCTGGTGCCACTAGTAGTGGTGCCAAGCACCATTACAACAAGCGCTAGGTCATTCCCTTGTCTATAAATACAGAGCCTCCTCCAGCGTGAAAGGGGTCTGCAAACTTAGTCTAAAAACCCTACTCTTCGATATACAGAGCTCGTAGCCTCCCAAAACCCTAGTCTCCTTTAGGTTTTCCAAACTCTAGCCTCCTATACACTCATACACTTTCATGTACTCATACACTAGCCTCCAACCCTCCATTGAAGGCTTGAATTGCTGCAACTACGAAGTTTTGAAGATTGAAGACAAACTCTTGAAGACTGAAGTGAAGACCGAAGCAAAGCAAGAAAAGCAAAGTGCGCAAAGCAAAGCAAAATAAACAAGACACAAGGTAGGCTTTCTCTTTAAGTTTACGCATCTTCCCCCTCTCTTCTCTCTCCTAACCCACTTGGGTTTTCTTCTATTTTAATCCCCCATCTTCTTCCCCCCTTTCTTTACATGCTTGAAACAAGGGATTTCTCGGTCCATGTATAGGATTAGACTATTGGAAGGTCACCGTGTCGGGGGCTTTCTTTTAGTCTAACCGGAGACCACGTAGGTTCGGCCCCCATAATTATGTGGTGAAACCTTTAACCTTGTATATTCACGACCCCAACTTGTATTGTGCATATCATGATCTTGCATTCCTCCAAAATTCATTTTTAAACTTGTTTTAACAAACTTGCATCAAAACCTTCTTTTTCAAAACTTGTTTTCAAAATCACAATCCTAGCGTGATTCTAGCCTTTTCATGGCTAGGGTTGCTTTAGCAAAGTGTTACATTTAAAATGACCAATATGGTCCATATTTTCAAAACATTATTGTTTTCAAAACCACTATCTTAAAGTGGTTCTAACCTTCTTATGGTTAGAATCGCTTTCGGAAAGTGAGATATTTTATATACTTTCTAAAAATCTTTTATCAAAAATCTGCTCTTAAAAATCTCTTTTCCAACATGCTTTCTAAAAACTCTCTCAAATCTCCTTTCCAAAGGTGTTTTCAAAAACTCCCTCAAAAAATTTATTTTTCAAAAACTCTTTTTCAAACTCCTTTCCAAAAACACTGCCTTGAAATTTACTTTCTAAAAGCGCTCCCTAAGTCTTCTTCCTAGAAAAACTCTTTCCAAGAACTCTTTCCAGAAACACCTTCTTCAAATTCACTTTCTAAAAACACTCCTTAAACACTATCCTAAAAATTCGCTTTCCAAAAACTCTTCTCTAGAATTTCTTTCCAAAAATCCCTCTTTCCAAAAAACTCACTTTCCAAAAACTCTTTTCTTAGAGCCTAAGTTAAATCCTAGAAGCCACGATTAGGAAACCCTAATTTTCCTTCCCAAAAACATAATTTTCAATCCCTTTTTGCCTCAAAACCTAGGTTTCCAAAACATCTTATTTTCTACATCAAAATTATATATATTTTCAAAACCCCTTTTCTACATCAAAACTATAGCTTTTCGAATCTAGGGTTCTAAACTTCCCTTTCTAAATCCATACCAAATCCAATCTCCCCATTTAGGAAACTAGATCCCATCCTCCGTTTTTGAAAATAAAATCAAAACAAATCTTTTAGAAACATAATCTAATCCTTCGTTTTAGGAAATAGGAATCTCAATCCTTTCTAGTTTAAACCTTTCCTAATCCACTCCTTCTTAATCTCCTATCTTCCTAAACCATAAGTTTCCTAAACCTAAACTTTTAAATCTTTCCTTAAACTTTAAATTTCCAAATCTTTCCTAGTTCAACCCTTTCCTAGTTCCATCCTTTTCCCAAATCTTAACTCTCCAAATCTAACTTTTCAAATCTTTCTAAACTTCCCAACTTTCTAAACTTCAAATTCTTTCAAATCTAAAACTTTCTAAATTCTAAACTTTCCAACTTTCAAATCTTTCCTATTTCAAAACTTTCCTATTTCAAAAACATTCCTTTTTCCTAAAACGAAACCTTTCTTATATCAAAACTTTCCTAAATCAAAACTTTCCTGATTTGAAACTTTCCTAATTCGAAACTTTTCCTAATTCAAAACTTTCCTAAAACGAAACTTTCCTAATTCGAACCTTTCCTAATTTCAACTTTCCTAATCTTACAAGTCCAACATTTGAGTTGAATGTTTTTGAATCTCAAGTCCTTCCTAAAACCTTTCTTTCCTAAGTCTAGGTTTTCTAAAACCAAGCTTTCCAAAATCAAATCTTTTCAAATCTTCTAAGCAAAATTTCTTTCTTCCAATTATATCTTCTATTTTCTATCAGACTCTTGTTCGAACTACGACTGACTTGATTCCTCAAAAAGGATACGTAGGCAACCCTTATGAGTGTGGTCATAACCTTTTTCAAATCTCAAATTCCACAACCTTTTTCAAGCTTCTATTTCCACAACTTCTTTCAAATCTCTAATTCCATAATTTATTTCCAACTTCCAATTCTAAAGATCTACTTTCAATCCTCAATTTCAATTTCTAAACTTTCTTTCCAATTTCAAACATCAATTCTTCTTTTCCAATTCTCTTTTTCTTGCACTTACATCTCATGCATCATTATTTTGAAAATTGTTTTCTAAAGTGAATAGGTTGGACATTTGTTAGTTGAAGACTCTCATAGGTGAATCTAGGATAAATAGACATGTAGGTACTGCAAGGGCGAG
The DNA here is from genome assembly GCA_033060915.1 of Euryodendron excelsum. Taxonomy (NCBI): domain Eukaryota; kingdom Viridiplantae; phylum Streptophyta; class Magnoliopsida; order Ericales; family Pentaphylacaceae; genus Euryodendron; species Euryodendron excelsum. The sequence goes on along the minus strand of CM065380.1, from coordinate 22,276,979 downwards.
ATAGGGTGTGGCTTAGTGCATCTTCCCTACATGTAACCAACCTCCAAACCTAGGATCACTATTTTCAAAGACCAAAATAGAGTTTATTTTCAAAAAAGGGCTTAAATGTTTTTCAAAGGTTGCCAAACAACTTGTTTTCTTAAAAACCCTCTCTTGAGGAGATATTTTCAAAATCGTTTTCAAAAACTCTAAGTGTAGTCTTCAGATTGTGCTTAGTTTTTAGGTGGCCTAACTCACCTTAATCAAGTTAGGTGGCGACTCCAAATGTTTTTCAAAAGCCCTTTATTCAAATCTATTTTCACTTCAAACCTAGTCGCACTCATTCTTCTAGGAGGATAAGTTCTAACGAGAAAGTACATTGTTTTTCCCGCTTATGTGTGTATTTCTCAAGTGCGAAAAATCTGGGAGCAACATTATTATCTTGGTTTATACAAACGGTTGAACAGTTCAAGACATCATGTTCACTGGTTAGCCAAATAAACTCGGTGGTATTTCACTAAGGAAGGTTCAAAGCCAAAAGCCACGTTTCCCAATGCAGCAACTTTCCACCTATACTATCTATCTCTATGTTGAGTCTACATTCTTATTTGTATTTTTCATTTCTAGCCAATCTCATTCATGTGGGGGTTATTAGAAAAACATAGGTGTTAACCCATTGTTTTGTCCATCTTTGAGCCAATATACATGGGTGTTAACCCATTGTTTTTTCCATCTTTGAGCCAATATAAGAATGGGACCCATACCTCTGTTGTGTCAAGTCCTTGGTGCGTTGGATTCACTTCCGTGAGGAGATGAATCTTGACTATTTACTTGCTCAAATCCGTGTAAGATTGAATAAGTTATTTATCTCCAAAGTCATCCCCTTGAATATGGGTTATGTAGTTTAAAGTGACTTATCCCACATTGATTTCTTATGAGAAACATGTTGTGCAAATCTAACCCAAGTTTGGAGTAAGGTTTGGGCCCAAAGGGGTACCCCACTTTTGTGGAAGGGGGAGGACCTATGGAACCCATGGGTTGACCCAATACTCCACACATGCACACGCGCCACTGCCGTTGCCGCTACCGCCCGCCTATCCAGTCCGATCTGGATTGGGTCAGGGCGTGGGCATGTTTCGGTTTGACCCTTATATTTTTGGGCTAGAGTTGGATATAAATTAATTAATTAATTTTATTTCTGACAGTTGACTGAATAGGTGTGTCCGTTGACTGGTGTCATTTCAGCGAAGATTTGTGTCTCTCTGTTTCTAGCGAAGTGATGTGTCCCTCCGATAAGGGATTGTTTGGTTGCTGGTGCTTATTCAAACCGGTGTAATAAATAGGCACATGGGCACTATAAATAGAGCCGAATCCTGCATTCATAGTAACGAATTTTTCCCAAAATTGTATTGCATAGATTTTTCTGCACTGTATTTTCTTCCTCCTATTATCCTCTGAGAGTGTGCAGAATCATTTGGTTTTCGCCGAGCAGATTTTATTAAAATGCTGCTTAGAATCTACTAAGTTCATTTCATCCTTAGACGTAGACATCCATCTTCCCATAAGCACTCGACTGTGGGGGGCGCATCTATCTTTAAGGAGAGAGTGTCATGCACTCGACTCGATCTAACTTTCAATTATTCGATCTTCTGTTCATCTTCAAGATTTTTTTATGTAAATACGACAGCCAAGTACGTTGTTTAAGTTCTCTATTGTCATTTTCGGAATTGCTTATAGTTGCCTTCCAGTTGCCTTCTAGTTGCTAGTTGCTAGTTGTTTTATTTGGTTAGAACACTTATTACACACACAATTTAATAAGGAAACATTATTTTCAACAATCTTGAAGACAGAAGCTATTTCTATTTTAACTGTGTTAATCAGTGTCGTGTTATATTGTTTATGGATTAGTGCTCACTTTTTGTATAAAATTTTTTAATTCAAAAATGGCTGATATTACTCCTATTCCTACTCCTACACCTACTGTGATTGCAACACCTGTGCCACACTAACTGTGTCAGTGAATCATGTGCCTACACCGACTGTGCCTATGAATCATGTGCATACACTGATTGCGCCGGTGAATCACAGAGAAAAGCTAGAGAAGTTCAATGAAACTGATTTCAAAAGGTGGTAACAGAAGATGTTGTTCTATCTGACGACTCTAAACTTGATGAAATTTCTTCGTGAAGATGTTCCTACTCTGAAAGAGGATGAGTTTGACTAGCAAGTAGTTGCAGTGGTGGAAGCATGAAAACATGCCAACTACCTATATAGGAATTACATCCTCAATGGACTAGATAATACACTCTACAACGTGTATTATGTCGTGCAAATGGCGAAAGAACTGTGGGAATCTCTAGACAAGAAGTACAAGACGGAAGACGTCGGATCAAAGAAATTTGTGGCCGGTAAGTTCCTAGATTACAAACTCGAGGTGGGAAAAAGTACTTCATAACTTTCATTGATGATTGCCCTCGCTTATGTCAAGTCTACTTAATGAGAAGTAAAGATGAAGCAATAGACAAGCTTATACAATATAAGAGTGAAGTTGAGAATCAACTTGGCAAAAAGTTTAAGGTATTAAGAAGTGATAGAGGTGGTGAGTATGAAACACATTTGCATAACTATATGCTGAACATGGTATCATACATCAAACCATTGTACCTTATTCACCTCAGCAGAATGGAGGTATTGAGTAAAAAAATCATACTCCGAAAGAGATGATGAATGTTATGTTGATAAGTTTTGGGGCACCCCCCAGCAGCTGTGGGGGAAAGCTTTGCTATCCGCCAACTATGTTCTCAACAAGATACCCCACAAGAAACTTAGCAAAACCCCTTATGAGTTGTGGAAAGGTCGAGAGTCTTCCTATAAATACTTGAAAATATGGGATTGTTTGGCTAAGGTAGCGGTCCCTTTACATAAAAAGGTAAAATTAGGACTACAGATAGTTGATTGTATATTTATTTGCTATGCCGAGCATAGTAGTGTATATCAGTTTTTGGTTCACAAGTCTAAAATAACAGACATTCATGTGAATACAATAATAGTGTCTAAGAATGTATCCTTCTTTTAGGGGGAGTTTCCATATAAATCTATACAAGAATCAAGTTCACTTAAACGAACTCATGATACTATTGTCAATCAAGACCATGGGTCTGTGGATAAAGGAACGACATTAAACCTAGATGAGGTAAAATGACAAAGGTTACAAAATCTTTTGGTCCTGACTTTTTAACATTTTTTTAAGATAAGGAACCTTAGACTTACAAAGAAGCAATGTCCTCTCTGGAAGCCTTATCGCGGAAAGAGGCTATCCATAATGAAGTTGAATCAATTCTGCAGAATCTTACATGGGAACTAGTAGATCTACCACCTAGTAACAAACCCCTTAGATACAAGTGGATATTTAAGAATAAGATGAAAGCAAATGGGTCAATTGATAGGTACAAGGTAAGACTTGTAGTAAAAGGCTACAAGCAGACCAAAGGAGTGGATTACTTCGATACATATTCTCATATAACTAGAATAATGTCCATACGTATTCCGATAGCCTTTGCGGCTTTACATAATCTTGATATACATCAAATGGATGTTAAGACAGCATTCTTAAATGGAAATTTGAATGAGGACAATTATATGGAGCAACTTGAAGGGTTCATTGTTCCTAGCAAAGAGAAACAGGTATGCAAACTTGTCAGGTCTCTGTATGGACTAAAACAAGCTCCTAAACAATGGCATGAGAAGTTTGATAATGCTATGCTGTCAAACAGCTTCAAGATAAATGAATGCGACAAGTGTGTCTATGTGAAGAACATTTCTAATAGTTATGTCATTGTTTGTCTTTATGTTGATGATATGATTATTATTGGTAGTAATAATGATGTCATTAAAGCTACTAAGAAACTGTTGAATAGTAAGTTTGACATGAAGGATCTAGGTGTTACAGATGTTATACTTGGTATTAAGATTACTAAAATATCTGAGGAATATGTGTTATCATAGACCCATTATGTCGACAAGATACTCGATAATTTTAGTAAGTTTGATAACAATTTAGCGAGCACACCCATAGATGGCCATCTACATCTATACAAGAACGATGAGGAGGGTATATCTCAATTAGAATACTCACGGATAATTGGCAGTTTAATATATCTCATGAATTGAACACGTCCAAATATTGCTTATACAGCAAACAGACTGAGTAAATATGCGAGTAACCCATGGTCAAACCACTAGAAGGTCATAGTTAGGGTTCTTAGGTATCTGAGATTCACCTTGAAGATATGGGCTGCACTATACAAGATATCCAGTTGTTATAGAAGGCTACACAGATGTAAACTGGATATCTGACAGTAGAGACTCTAAATCCACAAGTGGATATGTGTTTACTCTAGGAGGCGCAACAATATCTTGGAAATCCTCGAAACAAACTTGTATAGTCAGATCTACCATGGAATCTGAGTTTATTGCTTTAGACAAAGCAGGAGAAGAAGCAAAATGGTTTTGGAATTTTTTAGAGGATATTCCCGTGTGGCTTAAACCTATCTCTGTTATCTATATACATTGCAATAGTCAATGTGTAATAGCAAGAGCACAAAACCACATGTATAATGGGAAGTCGCAACATATACGTCAACGACATAACACTGTGAGGCAAATGCTTTCGAATGAAATTATATCCATCGATTACATCAAGTTTAAGGATAACATTGCAGATCCACTTACAAAAGGCTTGACGAAAGATCTAGTGGAGAATTCATTGAGGGGAATGGGCCTTAAGCCTATGACTTAAAAAGATGCCATAATGGCAACCCAACCTAGTTGACTGGAGATCCCAAGATCTAGGTTCAACGGGGACAACTGAATTGTGCCTGACTTAGGACAAATCACTGAGGAACTTGTTCCGCTATCCATTTCTGTGATAAAATAGTGATAACCTGCAGATAGTGCCCAGGATAAGCTTAGTTCTTAATGATTCTTATACCTTGGAAATTCCAAATGGAGTATAGCAAGATACTTTTAATAAGAGGTCACCTATATGAGTATGAAGGGGCCGCTTCTATAAGAAATGCTTAAGGCTAATTTCTCTAGAGTACTCATGAATCTACCAAGCATTATTCAGGGCCAAAATGAATATAACCAAATGGATGACTAGATGATCAGAAAGGAACCGTGTGAGTACTATTGTCTTGGTTTATACAAATAGGTGAACAGTTTAAGACATCATATTCATTGGTTAGCCAAATAAATTTGATGGTATTTCACTAGGGAAGGTTCAAAGCCAAAAGCCATGTTTCCCAATGTGGTAACTTTGCACCTGTACTCTCTATCTCTTTGGCGAGTCTGCATTCTCATTTACATTTTTTATTTCCAACCAATCTCATTCATGTGGGGGAATATTAGAAAAACATGGCTGTTAACCCATTGTTTTGTCCATCTTTGAGCCAATGTACATGGGTGTTAATGTTTTCTCCATCTTTGAGCCAATATAAGAGTGGGACCCATACCTCCGTTGTGTCGAGTCCTTGGTGCGTTGGATTCACCTTCATGAGGAAATGAATCTTGACAATTTACTTGCTCAAATATGTGTATGATTAAATGAGTTATTAGCCTCCAAAGTCACCTCTTTGAATATAGGTTATGTAGTTTAAAATGACTTATCCCACATTGATTTCTTATGGGAAACATGTTGGGCATATATAACCCGAGTTTCGAGTAAGGTTTGGGACCCAAAGGGCACTCCACTTTTGTGAAAGGGGGAGGACCTATGGAACTCATGGGTTAATCTAATACTCTACACACGCGCGCGCGCTGCCGCCGCCGCTGCCGCCACCGCCCGCCCGTTAGGTCGATCCGAGTTGGGTCGGGGCATGGCGTGATTCAGTTTGACCCTTATCTTTTTGGGCCAGAGTTGGATATAAATAAATTAATTAATTAATTTTATTTTTGACCGTTGACTGAACAGGTGTGTCCGTTGACTGGTGCCGTTCCCACGAAGAGTTATGTCTCTTCGTTTCTGATAAAGTGGTGTATCCCTCTAGTAAGGGACTGTTTGGCTGCTAGTATCTGTTCGAAGTAGTGCAATGAACAGGTACTTAGGCCCTCTAAATAGAGCCGAATCCTACATTCATAGTAACAAATTTTTCCCAAAATTGTATTGCATAGATTTTTCTACATTGCATCTTCTTCCTTCTCCCATTATCGTCCGAGAGAGTGCAGAATCATCTGGTTTCCGCTGAGTAGATTTTATTGAATTGCTACTTAGAATCTGCTGAGACTATTTTATTCTGGGACGCAGACACCTATCTTTTCGTGAGCATCGGTTGTGGGGGGTGCAATTGTCTTTAAGGAGAGATTGTCACACACTCGACTCGATCTTACTTTCAATTATTTGATCTTCTGTTCATTTTCAAGATTTCTTATTTAAATATGACAACCGGGTACGTTATTTAAGTTTTGTATTGTTATTTTCGGAATTGCTTCTGGTTGCTTTCTAGTTGCCTTCTAGTTGCTAGTTGCTTTATTTGGTTAGAACACTTATTACACACAGTTTAATAGGGAAACATTATTTCCAACACAAACCATTATCACAATCCCCCCATTCACACCAACTAACCGGACCACCATCACCTATCCTCATATTCCCTATCAGCACCACCACTACCTATATATCCCCATATTCCCCTTCCACCATCCAAACACCTCATCGAAATACCACAACCCACCCTCATCATTACAAACCATTATCACAGCCCACGATCCACGCCAACTAACTAAACCACCACCACCTACCCCCACATTCCCCTTCCATCATCCAAACACCTCATCAAAACCCCACAACCTACCTTTAACAGCACAAACCATTATCACAGTCCCCCATCCACACCACCTTATCGAACCCCTATAATCTATCCTCACCATCATCACTGAACACCCACCACCAAGTCCTCATCGAACCGTCATAGCAGTCCTTAACACTTCAATTTATGAAAAAAAAAAAAGAAAACAACAACATAACTACCATGCTTGGTTTAAGAAGAGAGATAAGTACCTTATCACTCATCTCATGTTTCCTTTCAAACTTCCCTATACCAAGACACAAACAAGCACCGACCCACAGACATATATATTCATACCAGTGAGCACAAGTGGGTTGGATTTGTAATAATAGTGCCAAAATTGGGGTCGCGATGGTACAAATTTGGCGGTAGATTGATTTGGGCCAATTAGTGAAGATGGTAGCAGTGGGCAAGGTTGGCTTGGTTTGGCATAAGGGTGGTGGCATGGTTGGGAGAGATTACAGTAGTGGTGGTTTGATTTGGGGCTGAGGTAGTTATGATATATACGAAGGAGATGTGCTAGAGGTTAGTGGTGTTGGTGGTTGTGCATCTCTATTTACATCAGTTGGAGGCCATGAGGGGGGACAAAGAGGAAGAAGGCAATTAGAGATACTGTGAGAGTAGAAGATAGTGAAAGGAGAGTCAGAGAGCAGGGGTGTGGCCAAATCCTAAGATGGTGTAGTGGTGACATGGTTTAACTCAGTGGCCTAATTGATAGGGTTTGATGGGGAAAATGGAGGTGGTGGGACTCTTCAAAGCAAGTGGGATGTGTTCGGTGCATAGGACTTACGTTTACTCTAGATCAAAATGGTGCTGTAAGGATTGATTAAAGCTTCTTTGAGGGGCAATTTGGTTTTTTTTTCAATTTTTTTTTTTTTTTTTTTGACTTTTGTGAATAATCACTTTATCCAACTGAGGGGTACAAAGGTGAAATCGCACTCTCCATTAACACCGTTAACCAAATAAATTGGTTAACAAGTTTGGTATATGTCATTTCAAAAATCACAAGGATACTCTCTGTAATTGTGAGATACTTAAAAGAATATAATTGTAATTTACCCTAACTATTATTAATGAACTATTATTTCATATAAAACAATAAAATTTGTAAGTGTTCTTACATATATGTTACTTTAAGCAATATATATACTATAATGATTCTTAAACTTCCTAGCATAGTTAGGTCACAACTATACATTGATTGTTGACCAATCTACTTGAAACATTGACCATGGTTAAAAAATCACATAATGAAATCATTCAATTTAAATGGATAAAAAATAAAAGGTCATAAAAGATTCCGATGTTAAAAATTGGAAGGTACAAACTAATATGACACAAATGCTAAGTTAAATATATAAAAATAGAGTAATGATACACATAATCCTATTTCTCAATCTCTTTTCTTACTTTTAGACACAAGGTTGTATAACCCACATTAATAAATTTATATGAGACCATACATTTTTGTCAGGAGTGGAAAAAAAAGGAATTGTGTATCGCATTTTTTATAAATTTTTGAAACATAAAAAATTACCCACTATCATTGCTTTTGAAAGCAAAAAAATAATCCAAAATAACCAACCCAAGTGTGAAATATCAACATCCAACAAAATTCTAAAAAGTATATATGCTTGTATACCAAGAACCACCATCTCCTTTATAGTTTGCATATAATCATTTATAGCACAACTACAACAAAGAACAATAACAAATTATTGCATTTAACAAAAAATCAAGTTATAGTAAAACAAATATAGGTTACAACCTCCTTCGACTGATCAACATGAATCAATCCATTTGAGAAAACATGATTTAGGTTTATTTGAAACCAAACAGAGCCTAATATTTCTACTTGAAACCTCTGAATTTAATGAGGTTTCAGGAATTTTTTTTGTGAAGTGCAATTGTTTAATAGATTTAGGCATGGATTCTGATAAACTTGTGTGTGTTGCACATTAATTTTTTCACTTACTCAAATTTGTGCAAAAGATTTTCAAGTTGAATCCTTTGCTTTTTATGACACTTCACAATGCTATAGTTTTGGTTAATGATATAACTTATTCTTTAATGGAAGATAATTGCACCATCGTGACTGTCAATACTTCATCATCCACAAACTTAATGAAATTTGCACACTTTGCATTAATGGATTGCGAGACTTTAGAAGGAGTTGATGACGTAGAGTACAAATCCTCCTCAGAGATGGTTGGGAGGAAGATGTGAAAACTAGAAACTTGATTTCAAAGAAAATAAATGAGAGGCATAGATGTTACCACTTGGTATGCCAAAATTTGTACACACAAATTTTTTGTTTGCAAAAATAAAGAGACAAAAATAGAGTAGTACAATCCAATGGTATTCTAAATAAAAAAAATAATCTTCGGATTCTTCTCTTTATAAATGTTGACTCAATTGCTTGACGGGTTATTCCCGAATCAAATGATGAACCTTTCAAGCATGATAGAAATTGATGAGATTTCGTCACGAACAATTGTTTTGAGCTCGAATATTTACTTGAGTTTTGAAGACTTGTGTGTCTAGCTTGAATTGTGTATCAAGAATTGTTCCTTCTATTGGATGAAGATCATCCCTATTTATAGTCGAGGGTGAATGAAAGAGTCTTGATACGACTCTTACTGCTTGAGTATTAAACTTTTTTATTTTTATCTATAAAAAAATAAAATCAATATTTATCAAGACTTGTTTGATATTTACATTTTTATTTATAAAAAGGTAAAAATTGTGATAATTATGTCTTTTTCTTATTTGTTTTGAAAAGATAAGTATCATTTTTTCAAATGGTGGCACATGATTCAACCAGCCATGTAATCTTAATTTGAGAGTTGTTAGACACGTGAAAGTATTAGATTTGCCAATGATCGTGTCATTTTTTAGGCATTTGTAACACATGGTAATTTGTAATTGGCTAAAATTTTAAAGGCCTACAATACATATTCAGTTTTATTCTGTTTCTCTAGGCTCAACGATTTAACTTATGATTTAACTTATTTGTGTTAGAGATGTTCCTTAGCCAGGTTTATGCAATGGGGTTGAACTGAGCTATGTTCCTTTCTTGGTTTGGTCATTGGTCGTCAGTTTTGTTTTGGTTAAAAGATGCATGGTGTTTAAGGTTTGGCAAAACATTGGTTGCTACGCTTGGCTTTGATAGGTGTTTAAGTGCATATTAGGGAGAGAGAAATGAGAGAGAGGAGAGGAAATGGATCTATAATGAATGGATAGTAAGGAAGGAGAGAGAGAGAGAGAGAGAGAGAGAGAGAGAGAGAGAGAGTGTGTGTGGAGGACAATTGGTTTGTAGTAGAATGCGTGGAAGGCAAGAGATAAAGGTTGTTTGGTTTTAGGGATTAAGATAAATGCAGGAATAAAATATTTGAATTTAATAGAGGTAAAAAGGGTAAAATCTCATTTACATGAATAGATAAAAAGACAAACTAGTTTAATGTCCTCCCAAATCTTGAACAAATCTAAGCGCATTACCGTCTATACCATTGTTGCCTAAGATAACCGTGAGGCTAAACATGAAAAACTAACAAAATGTTCATCTCACCACATCCCCCTAATGTTAGCAATCGCTGCAGTTTTATAAGGAATCAAGAGGCTCAAGACTCTATAATTTTATCAACATTCAATAATTTACCATTTCTTATGTTTTATTTGTTTTACAAGGATTCATGTGAAACCCACGATTTACAATGTTAAGGACTCAACATTATATCGGTTACTCAACAATTATGGAGTCCAATTGCCTTAAAAGTGTAGTATTCTTCACACCATGTCGATATTCTGTACTTACACACTCAATGGTAAAGGTAAGGGGTGCCTTAAAAAAAATCGATATAAGAAAATGTTTTAGAGACAGAGAGAGGATGAATAGTTTAAATATTGTGTTCCCTAAATTTTTTGTAATATTTGTTTTTCAGTTGTTAATCTTATAAATGGTTTTGCTCCTCAACCATTTATAGTATTTAGTTTATTCATAATTGTCATTATAGATCCTTAAATAAATTAATATGTTTATCAAAGAGAAGCGAGTTGCACACGCGTGTGCCCCACCTCTAGTTCTCTCTTAATGCCGTCTATGAACGAAAGATCTGTATATCATTGTCAGGTACACTGGGTAGGTTAAAACTTGTTTGAAATTTGGGAAAGGGAAGGGAAGGGAAAGAAAAAATGAAGGAAACTATTTAGTTTTGTAAAGAAAATGAAAGAAAAATGGAAGCAACGAAGAGAGAGAAAAAGAGGAAGTGGTTATTTTTTTTCCTTACATTTCCCTCCATTTCCTTTTCCTTTCCTAGAATCAAACAGGGAAAGACCTCCCTCCCCAAAGTTCGAAATAGACTATAAGTGTGATTTTCTCTTTACCATTATCCAAAATATGTGGTCGGTTTTCCCATCTTATGGAAACAAATGGTTGAGATTGGAGTGAAGAACAGCCTATTTGAAACTTAGGGGAAGGGAATGGAAAATGTTAATAATTTTCTCATTAAAATATTTCCGTTCTTTATTTGATTCTAACTAGAAGAGAAAGGGAAAGAAAAAGGGTGAAAAGGGAAAAGAAAATGAGAGAAAAAAATAAAATCTCTCTCTCTCTCTATTTTCTTTGTAAAATCAAACAGAAAGGGAAATAAATTTTCTTCTTTTTCTCATCCCTTTCCTTTCCCTTCCCTTCCCTAAAAGCCTATTTGAAACTTGGGGAAGGGAAAGAAAGGGAAGGAAAGAGAAAGGAAACGAAATAGAAAATGGAGGAAAGGTATTTTCCCTTTCCAGTTTGGTTTTGTAAAGAAAATAAAAGGAAAGTAGAGAGAAATAAGAGAGAGTGAATATTTTTTTCCTTTCTTTTTCCTTTCCTTTCTCTCCTAGGTAATATCAAACAAGAAAATGACAAAAATTAAAAAAATTTCTTTACTTTCCCTTCCCTTCCCTCCCCCAAGTTCCAAACAAGTTGGAAAATAATCAAACAAGAAGGGAAAATAAACAAAGCCTAAGTTTCAATCAAATTGTAAGTTATTTCCCGCCTGTTTCGAACTTGGGGCAAGTTAAAGAAGGGAAGAGAAGGAAAGGAAGAAGAAAATGAAGGAAAAAATATTTTTCCTTTTTTGGTTTTGAAAGGAAAGTGAGATGAGATGAGATGAGAGAGAGAGAGAGAGAGAGAGAGAGAGAGTGAGTGAGTGAGTGATTTAAAACTTTTCATCTTTTTTCCATCCCTTTTCCCTCTTAGGCAGAATTAAACAAAGGAACGGAAAAAAAAAAACTTTTTCCTCTTCTTCTCTTCCAGTCTCTTCCCTCCCCCAAGTTCCAAACAGGCTCTTTTAGGTCAGAATAGGTTCGGTTCAATAAATTTTAGTGCATCGGGATCAAGCGTCCTCTCTAAGTTTTGTCAAACCAAACAAAAGGAAAGAAAGTCCACTTCTTTTTCCCTCTTAATTAATAGCACAAGATGAAAGATACTTTCTTTCACTTCCCTTTCCCTCCATTCTCTTTCCCTTGTAACTAACTCTTCCCCTCACTTTCCATCCCCTCTATCCAAACGAAGCCTAAAACTTCATCTTTTGCACTGTTATACATGCCGTCTTGGGTAGCATTCAGTAACCTACTCTCATTCTACGTGTCTCCCTTTCTCATTCTCCATCTCCATCTCCATTGTGGCTCAACGCTCAAGGCTCAAATCATTTTTGATAAAATCTTTCTCCTTCTCTTCTATTCCTCTTTCTCCCTGTTCTATCAGATACCTCATCCTCTTGTCATAGCTCGCCTACTTTAGCACCCATTGGATGCCATATTACTTACTTGGAGGCTCAATTGGCACCACAAGGCCTAGAAGGTTCTAGGTAATTCAAAGGTGTTCAATAATGGGAGCATAATTGGAGAGAGTAATGGAATATTCTAAAAACTCCTGCACTTGGAGAATGTGTGAAGTATTCTATAAAAAGGGAGGGCGTTTAAAGGAAATCTAGAAGCTTCTACACTAATGTGCATAAGAGAGAGTATTCTAGAAGGTGGGGGAGAAGCTTCCAAAGGAAGTTTTATACTTGTAAATATCTAGATATTTGTATAGATAATTCTAGAGACTCACTCCCCACCATTAGATCAAATAAATCCCAGTCATCTATTGAGGAGGTGGATGGCTATAAAAATGTAAGAGCTCTCATTTGTAACCATCAAGTGTAATCCAACATTTCAAGCATTCAAGTAAAGCTTTCGAGTTCCTTCCAAAGGGTGTTCTCTTGTCCTTTATCTTGTGTTCTTAACTTTCTCATTTATGAGAGTTATAGGCTTACTTCACACTATAGTGATTCAAGTGTCTAAGTGCATGTTACAATTTGAGAATCTTGCAAAAGTGTTGGAAATATTTGAGAAGTTTAAAGAGGTCGTCATGGACTTAAGGAGTACCCTATTTATCAAAAATCATTTTCACACTCTATTGAAAGGTAGAAGGCATTTCCAAGCTCAAATGAAAAATTCTATTTCAATGGTTTTAAAAGTCTTTTTCATGATTTTCAAAAAGTCATGTTTCCTAAAGGGTAAGTGTCCAAAATGGGTAAGTTTTTTGTAGAATGAGATATTAAAAGAAAGCCTAAAAATGGTCATGTCAATTTCTAAAGCTTTATCTTGAATTAAAAAACAAAGTACCTTTCTCATAATTCTAAAAACTCTTATCAGTAATGCCCAAAGGATATGCTGCTTTGGAGCAAGTCGTGTTGGTGCTTTTAGTACATTAGTAATGGACTTTTGGTGGCCCAATAAATGTTTACGTTGTTGACCCTAATCCAGAATTGATTGCACAACGGAATAGCCCCAATCTACCATTTCACAAGCCTATATTGGATTAATTTGTTGCTGCGCAGAAGGATTTCAATGTATTTTTTGTACAAGACATTTTACACAAAATTAAAAAACAAGATTAACTTTTATTGCCATTGATATTACTAAGGGAAAAGTTAGAGGTGAAATGAAGGGGAGTTTGGATCTTGCAAAGTGGAAAAATGCTATTCAGATGGAGGGAAATACCTAGTTGAAAGATCTATGGCACTAGTCTTATACACAACACAATTGATAAATATCCTGGTTTCAAATTCGGATCACTGCTAATTTGAATTGTTCTCTAGTCCAGAGTTTTTTACCCAATCGACAACATTTAATGATTTACAAATACCACAATGTGTAGTTGTTGCTAAAAAAAAAAGGAATGGTAATTCAGATTTGTTGCATGCTTTACATGTAGGAGGAGGAAGAAATAGAGTGGGAGTTCCTGTCTAAGCGATCATAATGAACGTCCCGAACTTGAAACTGTTGGATTCAATGTTGTTTAAGTGTGAAAGTCATGTTTGCGAACCTACTTTCCATGCTCTCTACGAAGATTGGTGCACATATAATTGGTGTCAAAAACATTATTGGCCGTGATGGAAGAGTAGGTGATAGATTTCTTCATTCCAATGTTGGTTTTGATGAGTTGTGTTTGTGTAGAGATATTGCCTATTTGGCTCATATGAGTGGTAATTATGGGTTAGAAGCTGCATTTTTTTAACTCTATCCTTAAGTTCAACAAGAAACAAAAGGACGAGCTTGTCAACTTTATCTTGGAGAGGATGGTCTTTTTAAGTAAGAAACTTGCAATTTTAGATTTATAAAAAGGTTACCAATGCTATTAGAAACTCAACAACAACAGATATTTGCTAATTGTTGATAAATCACATGCTTTTGTCTAAATCCATGACTTATTGCTCCGGTAAATACTATTTTGGGGAGCATTTACAGGCTTGACAAGATGGCTGTTTTCCCTAATATTGAGCACACTTGGCAAGATGTTGATGTTGTCCTATTAGTTGACAGGGAGTAGATTAGACATAGGCTACAAGGTGCAAATGCTTGGACAAACATACAATATGATGAGAAGGCCATCTTTCTGTTTTTATGGCTGGACTTTGATGTAAATGCAATTTCTTGGGTCTAGTTTTTTATTTATATACAACATGTCAGCCTATTCTATTTTATAATTTGAAGCAAAACTCTGTGTGTGTGTGTGTGTGCGTATGCCTAGTTCTGATAACTCTTATATATATATATATATATTTGAAATAGCAAAGATGAAATATATTGATAAAAAGGTTCAATTACATTAGGAGATAAGACTTAGCAGCCAAAAAAACACAACAAAGCAGCAAAAATCCACACCCAAATGAACAGACAAAAAAGAAAAGACTTACACTCCACTACTGATGAGGTATCAGCAACTCAGTCAAAGAAAAACCCTATACTATCTCAGCCACTCCTTTTCCTTCTCTATAATCTGATCTTTCTCACCCCTTTTAAAGAGTATAACACATCATCGACTAAGAAGGGAGCCATATGAACCCAAGTAATTACCCATAAAGCAGTATGGATCATTGAGTTTTCTAGAATATCACTCCACTTGA
Source organism: Euryodendron excelsum (assembly GCA_033060915.1). Lineage (NCBI taxonomy): Eukaryota > Viridiplantae > Streptophyta > Magnoliopsida > Ericales > Pentaphylacaceae > Euryodendron > Euryodendron excelsum. The sequence continues at coordinate 22,261,720 of CM065380.1, read as the reverse complement.
CAACAATATGATTAAAGATTAAGCCATTCCTGGCTTTGCAGATATGCCAGATTACTGACATGAATAAAGATTCCCATAACAGCTTCTCCACTGACTTGAAATTCATACTTAGCCACCACTGCATATGGATTAATGGATTATCTAAGCTAACCCACTCCAAACCCCACCATTTTATAATACAGCTCAAGATTCTTAAAGCAAGCTTACATGTAAGCAGCAAATGGTTTGAATCTTCTATTGTATTTTGACACAGAGCAGATATAATATCACAGTCATGAGGCAAACATTCCATATTAAAAAGCATCACCTTAGATTTGATTTTCTCAAGTAAAGCTAACCACCCAAAAACTTTAATTCTTAAAGGAACTTTAAAATTCCACAAAACACTGATAACAAAGGACTCCTAGTAATTCCAATCTAATGCCAAATTGCAGCATGATTTTATAGAGAACACACCATCCTTCTCTAATTCGCATGATATTGAATCCTTTCTTGAGCTATCCAAGCTTACCATTTCAATCATATTTAGTAGCAGCCTGTTTGGAACTTAGGGGAGGGAAGGGAAGGGAAGGGAAAGTGAGGGGGAAAAGGAGGGAAAGTTTTAAATCAAGTTATCTCTTTCTCTCTCTTCTTTCCTTCCAATTTTCTTTACAAAATCAAACAAGGAAATGACAGAGAATAATACTTTCCCTTCCTTTCCCTTCCCTTCCCCAAGTTCCAAATAGGCTATAAAATTATTTAGTCCTCTTCCTCCCACACCCTGAGACCCAGACTTTCGTAATGACAGGAAAAATAATATTGGCAAAACACGGCACAAAGGTTTGTCCCCTACCCATACTTCCTTCCAAAAAATGGTACATTTACCATCCCCCACTCTTATTTTTAAAATTTTTAATGAGAATGTTGTTGATTACATTTTGATCAAAACCTAACTTTAGTATATCAAACCAAACACTTGAGCATGCTTTGCTTTCAATTTCCCCAGGAAGCCAATCCCCCTCTTCATATGATAGACAACCTTTCTCCACAAGGCTCCTTTTACTTTACAAATCTCCACCACCACTTAGCTAACAAAGCCTTTTTCATGACTCAAATGGGAATTATACCTAAACCTCCCCTACTTCTGCTTTTAGTAACTTTTTGCCATCCCACACAATGGATTTTCTTTCTTCTTTCCTCATATCCCCATCAAGACCTCCTTTGAATCATCTCAAATCTTTTACAAACCTCTTTTGGAACACTAAATAATGACAAATAATACGCAAGCCTATTTGCCAAGGTCGATTTACGTAAAGTAAGTCTACCTCCAAGTGACAAATATTTTCTCTTCCAAGAAGCTAGTTTACCTTTTAACTTATCAAGCACATCTTCTCATGACTTAACAAGTCTTAGATTGGCCTCCAAAGAAAATCACAGATACTACAGAGGAAATTTTTGAACTTTACACCTAAATATCTAAGATATCTCATGTAAAAAACTATCATCCACACCAATATCACAAACTACACTCTTCTAAAAGTTTATCCTTAGGCCTGATAACAATTCAAAGCATCTAAGGATGTTTTTAAGATTTATCAATTGAGATTTATTTGCTTCACAAAATACAATAGTGTCATCAGCAAATTGGAGGTAGGAAACCACTGGTCCATTTGCCCCCATTTTAGACCCCTTGATTAGCTTTAAGTCAGCAGCTCTTAGGAGAAGGTCATTTAGACCCTCAACCACCATATTGAAAAGAAAATGTGATAAAGCATCACCTTGTCTTAGGCCCCTCTGCATAGAAAACTCTTTTGTAGCTAAACCATTAACTAAAACTGATATCATTCCAGAAGACACACATTCCCTAATCCACTTAATCCATTTTTGCCCAAACCTATCTTTTCCATCGTTTGCATAAGGAAAGACCAATTCACAGTATCATAAGCCTTCTGAAAGTTCAGTTTCAATACTATACCTTTCCTCCTATTCCTTTTACAAAATCTCTATTTTGCAAGATGGTAGACAACTTGTACAATGCATAATGCATTCCATGCAAGACACTATGTATTTTGGACACAATTTTAATTCTGGGCACATATCTACAAAGTTGATAGGACCTACAATTGGAACATCAAATTCACTTCATTCTTTTAGAACATTTAAAAAAATGGCCTACCCTTGGAATTAATTAGTTGAATAAAAAACGAAATAGATGTCGTAATTACTAGCTGCACTCGTCTGTTATTGGCTATTGTGATGTAGATGAATTGTGGTCCCTCCACTAAGCTATTTCTCAAATAGGTTAAATGAAATTTAGTTGATATCAATATTGTTCTTTAATGTTTAGGGGTTGTATCAGAACCTGGTTTGAGCTTTATATTTATTTCTTATTACAAATTTAGCTTGATTATTCTAAAATTAGCTCTTATATTGGTTCAGTGTTCCTTTAGACATAGTTTGTGGACGTACAATTTAACATTTTCTCAGCTATCTGTTTTAGAATTGTTTAGCTTTTTTTGCACTTCAGAACTTGTTAACAGAACTGTTGAAAGCAAATTCCGCCAGTGGAAGTATTATATCCTGGCTGGTGACATGATCCAATTAGGCAACATAATAAATTTCCCAAACTCCGGTTTGTCAATTCGGTTTGCCCATCTATTTGGGGGTGGAAGGCAATAGAAAACTTTAGTTTCATCCCCATTTTTTTCCATAATGTTTTCTAGAAATAACTCATAATTTTACATCTCTGTCAGACACAATAGAGGCTGGAACACCATGTAATCTAATCACCTCTTGCAAAAATAGTGTGGCAACCTTAGAAGCATCATATGTCCTATGACATGGAATGAAATGCGACATTTTTGAGAAACGAACCACAACCAGCATAAGTGAATCATGCTATTGGATAGTCTTGGGTAACCCAAGAACAAAATCCATGCTAATATGTGGCCAAGGCTTGTCCAACATTGGGAGGGGAGTATAAAGTCCCACTTGTTGCTTAGTTCCTTTGTTTATCTGGCAAATTCAACAACGGTCCACCACCTTATGCACATCTTTACGCAACCAAGGCCAATAGAACTGATCAGCAACAATGGCATAAGTTTTATCATATCCGAAATGCCCTACTAAGCCCTCGCCATAAAGTTCCATGATTACGAACTCACGTAAAGATCATGAGGAATGCACCGCCATGTACCATAAAATAAATACACATCCTTCAAAGAATATTCACCACCAGATATGCTTAAATTAGTGGATAAATGAATCCATGTGCGGCCAAAGTCCACATTTTTTTCGTACTGCATTTTGAGATTATCAAATCCTGCAAAATTAGCTAAGAAAATATGCAGTAAATGGGCCTCCTACTTAAGGCATCATGCACCTTATTTTCAGTCCCCGACTTATGCTTAGTAGCAAACTCAAACTATTGCAAATAATCCTTCCAGCGAGCATGTCTAGCATTTAGCTTGCTTTGGGAATTTAGATGCCTCAAGGAATCATGATCAGTATAAAGAATAAAGTCTCTATGGATCAAATAAAGATGCCAATATTAATGAGTTTGAATTAAAGCATAAAATTCCATGTCATATACCGAATATCGCCAGTGAGTGTCATTAAGCTTCTCGCTGTAAAAAGCAATGGGATGACCTTCTTGGCTCAATATGCCCCCAACTCCCACATCTAAAGTGTCACAAGCCACTTCAAAAACCTTAGAAAAATCTAACAATTTCAAAACCGGTGCTTGTCCCATCTTTTCTTTAATTTCGATGAAGGCTTTGGCGACTGCTGCACTTTATGAAAAACTCTTTGCTTTCAAACACTCAATGATCGGAGCCATTATAGTGCTGAAACCTTGAATAAAACACTGATTAAACATGTCTAGTCCATGGAAGCTCCGGACCTTAGAGAAATTCCGAGGTGTATGCCAATTGTAAACAGCTTCCACCTTGGCGGGATCGGCCTTAACACCTAGATCAGAAATTATGAAGCCTAAAAAATTAGCTCTTTTCTTCATAAATGAACACGTGTCCCGATTAATATAAAGTTGTTCAGCCCTCAAAGTTTTCAAGACCTGTTCTACATGGTCTAGATGGTCTTACAAACATCGACTAAAAATTAAAATATCATCAAAATAAACAATGACAAATTTACCCAAAAATGGCTTGAGAGCTTGTATCATAACACGCATGAAGGTGCTTGGCGCATTGGTTAATTCGAAGGGCGTGACTAGCCATTCGAATAATCCATCTTTCATTTTGAAAGCCGTCTTCCGCTCGTCACAGGGACGGATATGAATTTGGTGATATCCACTACGAAACGTCGATCTTTGTAAAAATGGAGGTGCCACTTAACAAGTCTAACATGTCATCACGCCGAGGAATGGGGAATTAGTATTTCACTATTATCTTATTAATTTCCCAGCTATCTATGCACATCCTCCAACTATCATCCCTTTTGGGTGTAAGTAAAACCGGAACAACACAGGGACTGAGACTCTCTCGGATGAAGCCCCTGTCCAAAAGTTACTGAATTTGCCAATTTAACTCTTCATTCTCTGTTGGGCTCATGCAATAATGCGGCAAGTTGGGCAACGTTGATCTGGGAATGAAGTCGATAGCATGTTGCACATCCCACATTGGTGGAAATTGTTTTGGCATCTCATCGGGCATTATATCTTGAAATTCCTTCAACATTGTGGCAAGTTCCGCTAGAACGGAACCATCATCTTGCTTAACTTCAAGCCTTACAACCATTAGCACCATTTGGTCTTCATTTAGGGCTCGGGATAATTGGCGCATGGTCAATACTGGGACAACTTCTCTCTTTGTCTCAAATTTTGAGATATGCAAAGGATCTAAAACAAACTTCTTACCTTGAAAGTAAAGGAATAAGTGTTAGCATACGCATCGTAGGAAACCCTCTGATCATAAAGGCATGGCCACCTTAATAACATGTGACAAACGGTCATAGCAATCACATCACACCAAGCCTCATCCACATATTTTTTTCCCAAAGAGAACTTCACCAAACATCAATGCTTCACAAGGACTGAATTATCTTCATTGATCCAACTGATTCAGTAAGGAGAAGAATGCTTCTCAATTTTCAACCCTAAACATTCTGATGTAGTCTCAAAAATAACATTCATGCAGCTACCATTATCGATAATGACATTCAAAGCGCGGCCAACATGTTCCATGCACTATGAAAAAAATTGGTACGTAGCCACTCGGGATTAGCCGTAAGCTCATTCTTAGTTCCAGTTAACATGCGATAGATCACACAACTAGATAGATCTGTTGCACCCAAGTGTTCTTCTTCATCATCGGTACCCCCATCGGCTTCCTCTTCCTTCGCTTCTTCAACAATGTCCATTACCATTAATTCCTTTTCGCAAACTAAAGCTAGCTTCTTATCCCTAGTAGGACACACAACAGCATAATGCCCAAAACCCTTACATTTGTAACATTGCGGCCCGTCACTAGTAACCTTCGCTTTTCCCTTTTGGTCTCCCATTTCCGCACCCTTGGGTTGTTCTTTCAGCAATGGTGGCCTTTGGAATGAACATGTCGCCACACGCTCCAGCCTTGGATATGTTGACATCATTCTCCTTCCACTCGAGGCTCCCATTTGCTTCTCAATACGTAGCTCTAGTTGATATGCTTCTTCCACATTGATTAATCGTGCATTCAACATTTCCTTGCGTAGATCACTACATAATTAGGTGTGGTAATGAGCTAAGGTTTGTTGTTCAGTTTCCATAATCTTGCTACGGACAGTCAACTTGTGGAAGCGATTCGTGTATTGATCGACAGTCAATGACCCTTGCCTTAGTTGTAACATCTCTTCATACATCATTTGCTCGTAATCAATGGGCAAATATTTTTCCTTCATCTCCTCCCAATTAGAAACTGATGGAAGCCGAGTACGGCGCAATTGTTCTTCCACACTTCCCCAGCACGCTCGTGCTTGCCCCTTCAATTTCATTCAGACATAATGAACTTTTCAATCCTTTGATACAGCAAACCAATCAAAGTAATCCTCAATGGCCGTTAACCAATCTTCAAAAGCATTGGGTTCTAATTTTTCATAAAAATCTAACACATCCACCTTCATCCACTTAGTCAGTTCATCAAGAGGTTGATTATCTGTGCCACACCCACGGTGGGCTTGGTGAAAGTCTTCTCTATTATGCCAAAATCGAGGCCCACAATTCTTAAACACCCTGTCTTCTTTTTCATCCGTTTCACTTTCATCCAGTACCTCCTCACGAAATGGACTACACTCCCTCCTATTGGGAGGCCTAAGTTCCTCCCAGGCTCAGCTCTCATCCATAACATCCAGTCAATGAGTGAGCTGCTCCAAAACCGTGGCGATTTGAGTGATTTGCTACTACAAATTGGGATGTTCAGGGTTTGGGTTGTTCAGGTTTTGGTTACTCAACATATTGTACAAATTACCACTACGGGTTACAGGCATGGAATGCTAAGTTCCTTGAGGAAGGTACCGGCTCTGATACCAAAATGGTGTAAAGCCTCCTGGTTCAACCTCACGTTGATGGCCAAGAGGAGGAAACAAACACCGAATCTCTTTGTAAATTGGAAACTCTCCAAAATTCAAAACAATGTCAAGGAAAGCCACTGTCCCCGTCCTCCTTTCCCTTCTAAATATCCTACCAAAGAACTACAATCTAGGAAACAAACTAGAAAATAAATAACAGTCAAATAACCAAATTTGAAAAGACAAAATATGCTCCCTAAAATCCTCTGCCTATCAAAGGAATCCCATGAATTAAGGAACAACTTCTTGATTTGCTTCAGGTGGGGTGTGACTAGGTGATTCTCAAGAGGTGCCATATTATAAATTTTGTTCTCACCGTCTATATAAATATTTATGAATTTTATATGCCATTTTGTGCTCAAGAACAGGTTTTAGACTACTTGTTTGCCGCTGGTTTTTTATAGGAGGCTATCCAGGTATGTAGATCATTATGTTTCAAAGTCAGAGATTTGTTTCAGATTGGCTGCTTGATGGTTTTGGCTAGTCTTATGCTTACCATTAACTCCCAAAATTGGTTTGTTTTCTTTCTCTTGCCCTTGTGCTCATAGCATTCCACATTTGAATGATGCATTCCACATTTTGGACACTTAATGGCCAGTTGTTTTTAGCTAATTGTGGTTTTGGGGATATTTTGGAGGATTTATTATTTTGATAGGAATGGAACTTTCAGCTTCGAGGATAACAATATATCATGAACACTCAATGGCCATGTTTCATCAATTGGCATTTAGTTTGTAATTCGGAGTTTGGTTTCATTGTAAGTGGTGGTGTCAATTTTGTGAATTTGCCTATATCAGTACTTTTAGAGGGCTTTTCATGTTGTTTCTTTTGCATTTTAGCTTAAATGTCATTAGTACCTCCGCATAAGATGTGATTTTCTTGTGTGAGCAAAAAACAAAAACCTGGTTGGGGTTTTCCATAGATTGCGAATGTCAAGGCACAAATGCTGATTGAATAAACTCTTGATGTTTTAACTATGTTTATGTTGTGCTTCTGCTATAGTTCCTGAGAGTTTGCATATCACCCTTGCAATCAATGCCAGTTGATGCTTTGTAAGTGGCATCACTGATCACATAATTATCCAACTTTTACTAAATGATATATATATTTTGCAAAATGCTAAGTTGTCCCTCAATCACCAGCTAATGTGCGCTACATCAGTTGGGCTCCACCATATATTTTTTTATAGAATTTGTTGCACTTGAAAAGTTCCTTTTTAAAGTAAATATATTTTACGTCTTAAATTGGAGCTTCAAATATATAAAGCATTTCTTGGTTGATGTTTTTTGGCATACATGACATTGATCTTATAATTATTTACAATTTTTATGGTAAATTTGAGTGTAGTGGAAAATCAAGGAACCACATACAATTATGTAAGAAATAATTCATGAGTGAATGGAGAAACTAGCCATTATGTTTGTGTTCTGTTGCTCAAGATAAGATATTCTCCTTTGAAAAATACTATTCTTTCAGAAAAATTTGTATAGAAAATCTACCAGAATGATATGCAGTGGCATTATTATAATTAAGAGCTATCAATGTGGATGTTTTGTTTCAAAATGAATGGCTTTTATGTAACCACATTATTTTGGTGATAAATTCTGTATGAATTTTTCTATTTACATAGCATTACCCTTCTCCCTTTAGAAGCTTCTTAGAAATGTCGTTGTGTGTGCTTGACTGTTTTGTTTAATTTTTTGTTGCTTTAGTTGTGTTGTCTACAAGTAACTAAAATAGAGTATGATTATATTCTTAAAGTTATTTCCACTTAACCATTTGTCTTAAATTCTTTTGCAATTTCAAATGCCTTCTCAAACTTGGAGAGGTTATTTACTGCAATCAATATCTGGAGTTTGTGTGACAGGAAGCTTGAGTTGTAACATTTTCAGTAACGAGTGGCATTGTCTTTTCAGAATGGTATGAACATTTTGGATGCGTATGAGTATTATCTGGAGGGACAAATTTTCAATAATATGGTAGTACAAATAAATGCCATCAATGTTTAAGCATTGGAACATGAGACCTACCAAATACATGGAGGATAAAGATTACGGAATTAGTACTCTAAAAACATGAATACTACTTATCTACTGGTATTTTTTTCCTATTGGGAGGAACTTTTTATTTTATTTTAAATGACAAGAGTCTGCAATATATAGAGTTTTCAAGGTTTCAAATCTCTGTAGACGTTTAGAAGTAGAATCTGCAGTATTGTGGGGGTAGATCTACCCACTATCTAAACAAATTAAAACCTGCTAAGCCAAATGAGTAAATACCTTCAATCAACCCATTTCCTTGCACTCTAAATGTTTGCCCCAGGTCTGTTATCATTAGGCATGTCAATTTGGCCTGCCCCGGCCGACCTGATTTGGGTTTCGACACCCAGGCTCGAGCCAAAAAAATGGGAAAAGTTAGGCCCAAGCCCACAATGCTAGGGGTGGGCTCGGACCTCGGGCTTGGTCATATGTTTGGGTGGGCTAGGTCAATTTTTTAAAATTTAATTTTAGTTTTTAAATTAGCATTTAAGTTACAAAATAGTAATCAACAATTAGTAATTAATAATGGTTAAAATAAATTTGAGAAGTAGTTAACTTATGAAAATTATACAAAAGAATATAGATGATGAAACTCATAAAGTATTCATTATTGTAAATTTATATAAACTATTAATTATAGAAAAAATACACTAGTAGTTATAAATTTACAATTTAGTTATTTTGCACTTATAATAATATCTAATAAGTTATTTATATAATTGAACTCATAAAAATTACTAATTTATATAAATACTTGAATACCACACACTTAAATTTATATAAACTTATATAAATACTTGTATATGAATTTATATAAAGTTATACACACTTACATTTTAGCTGGGCCTCGGACAGGGCCATGTCCGCATGGCTCGGGCTACCGGGGTTAGGGCCTAGGCTCACCCATAGGGAGAGCAGGCATGGGCCCGGTTGGCTCGGGCAGCCCATGACCCTGGCCGAATTTACGTCACTAAGTTATCATTTATATGTAGCCGCTTTCCCCTTTAAAATGATTTGTAACCCAAGCAATTTCAGCATCCCAACTCAGAACGGTTTCTATTCAACAAGCCGAGTTTATTTGTTTGTAGCTGTAGCCACCCTTGAAAAATGGTGTCCTCCAAATTCTATTTATATGTGGTGTCCTCTAAGTTAATGAGGCTTTTTATATGGCTTCTAGGATTGGTATTTCCAAGATCATAGTAACCTTTTAGAGCAAGAATTTGAGAAAGATTTTAGTGGTCAATGGTGAAAGTTTGAGCATGACTGCTACAGTGTGCAATAATATTTAGTGATAAGATGGCCTTTTTCCCGGACCATTTCCAATTCTCTATGGAAATAGGTATTTCTTTTAGCCTAGTCCAAAACATTTCATCGCCGGTCCAGAGGCCGGGTACTTTGGTTCTCCCTTTTCCAATGAAATTTTCCAGATTGGGTTCTATGTATTCACTTTGATGATCCAAATGAGACCCGGATTCCGGCAAAGTAGCTTGTTGTGGGAAAATAGTAACCTGATTATACTTATGTATTCTGGGAAATTCTTTCTATATTTCATTTTTTAATTAGGCAATAATCTAATATGAGAGGTAGAAGAAAAAATAAAAAAATAAAAAAAAGAATTCTCAAAACAAAACACTGAAAAGATGATCCTCTTAAATAAGATATTTGCTCACTAGGTGAAGAACAAACAGAGTTTTTTCGTTGGTCTTGATGAACTTACCTGAGTACTTCTCGGTTAATACAATGTATTGTGTTAGTTGAGTTCTCTTCCACGAGAATGGAGATAATACACCAACTGTTTTACTTCTGCTGAATTCTTCGTAATGGCTAGGATCTGCACCCTGTGGGAGCTGGTGTTTTAGTGAGGTTAGCAAGTATCCGAGGTTACTATGTTTGATATACATAGAATAATATTTTGATAACATCTTGTTATGGTCGGATCATTGTTTCAGTGGTCTTAGGTATCTTGTTCCTGATGATATTTATGAGTTACGAGTTCAATACCTAGGATTGCCTTTGGTTTTGTAAGGATGAGTGAAGTTTTGCAGATTGTGTGGTATGTTCGCTAAGGCTGACCTTGTCTCTTACAGTCCTGTGCAGATTGTGGTGTATTTTCCCCTATTTACTTCAGAAGTGTATTTCTCAAACCTTTCAGAACATCTCTAGATCCTTTTTGACTCTTTTCACAATGCTATTGATGGATAGTCACTATTCAAACGTAAAACAAGAAGAAAAGAAAAGGAAAAACTATTAATGGAGTCTATGCCTTACTTTTGTTCTCTCTAAATTCTTCTCTCCTCTCTCTTCTTCCTCCTTTTAACTATACCCTGTTGCTTGATGATTACAGGCATTGGTGAAAATTGGATTCTTCCTTGACTCTCTTGCATTTATCTGAAATGTGGTAAAGCACATACCTTTATCTGAACTGGAGAGCCCTGTTTATCCTCATGAAACAGGACAATAAGGACTTTTGAAGCTTCCAACCGAAGGTCTCAAGAACAGCGGGCGTTTTGTTCAAAATTAAAGTTCTTTGTCTCTTTTTATTTCTTTAGTGTCGGTTCCTTGCTTCTTTTACTATTCAGGTCCCATTGCATATTTAAACATTGATGTCTTTTTATTTCCTGGGAATAGAAAGGAAACAAATGTTGATTTGCTTCTGAAGTTGAGATTACAAGATGATTCATGATATTCAGAATTGATTCATGATACCAATTTCGTGTTCTTTGTATGTGCTGACCTGCTTCACATAGGCTTTTTTTGGTAAAGCTGAAAACTAAAAAATTAAAAATTAGAAATTAAATTCTGAAAACTGAATGTTGAATTTCTTAAGCTAATAAGTCGTTTGATATGTACTAAATTTTAAGCACTGAATCAGATAAGCTATTTGATATGTATAAAGAGCTGAAATCTTAAATTCACTCATTTTTTAACTTTGCCCTTCATATATTGATATTGCAATGCTAAAATCAAATTAATTAAATGAAAAAACATGCATAATCAAAACCATAACAATATACACAAAATTAGCAACATATCAACAATTATGGGCGTCAACCATTTCAAGGTGTGGATGTTCTAGGTCTGAAAAAGCATGGCCAAGGCCTTCAATCATGGATTTGCGTTGATGCATTCGGGAACTCTCAAGTCGTTGAGGTTGACAAGTTCACTATGATGCATTGTTGTGATCTTCTTGCCTGCGATCTACGTCTGCTTGATCTATTATTTGTATACCCCTCAATAATTCTTGGTAGAGAGAAAGCCATTGTCATAAATCTGGAGCAAATTCGATGTATTATCACAGTCGATAAGGTTCTGCTTTTGAATTCTCTTAATAGCTATGTATTGCACTATGTGGTGGAGCTACAACGTCGGTTAACAACTGCAAAGAAAGCTAAGGTTTGGCAATAAGAAGGTATTGACTTGAGCAGAAGGAGAGAAAATAGGAGTTTTGACAATATGTTTGGGAGCGTGTCACCTGATTACTTACCCTTTGAGTTTACGGCTCTTGAAATTGCTCTGGAGGCTATCTACACATTTCTCGATTCTCAGGTGTATATTAAAAGAGAATCATGAAATTGTATGATACAGATATTTCAAAATTGGTGATCACATTTTTTTGAATCAATAGAAGTTGTGAGATGACTGAGTTCCTAATGGACATGAACGCATGCTTTTTACGTAAGATTATAACTTCTATAAATTTGTCTTCTTATATCTTCGAGTTATTGAGATGCAAAGCTTCTATTTCTCAGTTGTAAGGATAACATCATAATCTCCAAAATACTTAAAAGAGTACAGGGCATGTTTCAAACTGAATGATGAATTTTGGGTTTGCTTCTGTTAATTGAATTTCCAGCAACATCTTCATGTTTATTAGAGAGAGAATCATACTTGCGAATTTATCAATATCTCTTATATCCACTAAAGAAGAATATATTTGACAAAAAAATTGAGAAAACTCATGTACAATCTCGAACAAAATAATCGAAACCATACAAAATAATCGAGAAAACCCCAGAGAGAGAAAGAGAGAAAATTTGGAGATGGTGGAAGGTTTCGTTGAGGAGAACTTCGATCTCTGATTCTCTAGTATTCATTCTATGAAATAAGAGAAAAGAGAGGCGAGGGCAAAATTAGGTCTGAAAAAAATAGCAAAACTAGGCATGTTAAGTAAAAAGTAATAAGTAGGGAGGAAGTTACTTAATATTTTGTTGCTTACTTTTACCTAGCACTTAAATTATTTAGCTCCCTTATTTTGGGTTATCAAACCAGCTTATTTTATTTTTACTTAATCTATTCAATTTTAAGTGCTGACTAGAGTTATCAAATAAGGCCATAGTAGCTATATTAAGTACTTTTGTTTGAAACAATTAGCTTTAGACTATGTTTGGTGTAAGGGAATGGAATAGAATGTAATAGAATAGAATAAATGATTATTCCCATTCTAGTGTTTGTTTGTTTAGTGAAGATGAAATGATCATTCTCATTCTCTTATTTAGTAACACAATTTAATAACGCTAGAATGGAATGAAATTTTATAATTTAAAATTTTAATATTATATTATATATAAATATTCAAAGTACTATATATTATTTATTAAATATTATTTGGCCTTTGATAATCATGTGGTGGTGGTGGCGGTGGCGGCAACAACGGTGGATGGTGGTGGCAGCTGGTATTGGTACTTTAATTTGACATGAGAAACACAAAATCATTCAGAGGGCTGCTAAACACAGTCTCGCTTGATCAATCGGTACAGCTATCCTTAACAATTTTCAATCATTTATTCAAACATGTTAAATTCTATTTTTGCCAGCACCTTCCCTTGAATAAAATAAAAAAATTAAAATAATTAATTATCTCTTACAATAACTTTTTTTTATTTCGATCCTTTTTTTTTTTCATTTTTTCATTCTTCACGAACAATACAAACTTTGTATTGAAATACACGTTCAAACACAGTGCAATGCACAGAGTACTATGGCAGGCCATGACAGCTCAACTCTCTTACTACATTACAATTTTACTAACTTTTTACAGGCAAAAATAATGTAAGAGAGAGAGAGAGAGAGAGAGAAATCAGAGTGGTCCATCTAAGTCTATGAAACAAGATAAGGAATATATGAATGAGAGAGACAGAGAGAGATGAAACAAGTTGTTTGGGTTTCATGATATCTGGTATTTTCGTCTAAGATTCAAACAACGGCAGATGGAGATGGGTGGTGGAGTTGATGAGTTGCCGCGCCGAGGGGGGGCGGGTTGGCGGTGTTGTTGCTTGTGGTGGTGGTTGTGGTAGCAACGACGATGGTGATGACAGGCAGTGGGTGGTGAAGGTTGCGGCAGTAAGTGGTAAACAGTAAGTGGTAAACAGTGGTGGGCGGCAGCGGCAATGGGTGATGACGGCAACGGTTGAAGGTGGTGGCGACAAAGGTAGATGGTAAGATAAAAAAAAAATTTCAAAACTTTTTTAACTTTTAAAAAATATTTTAGGATTTTTAAAATAAAAATTAAAAAAAATTTTACCAAACATATTTTAATTTTTTTTTAAAAATTTAACAATAAAAATATTATCAAGTTTTGTTTTATGTTCTCATTCATGAAAAAATTAAATGGTTATTTTTACTCTTGAAAGAAGGAATAGGTATTCTAACAAAATGTAAGAATGAGTATTTCTAAAAAATTAATATTCTAACTTTAAATAGTATTACCAAAACAAAAAAATAAAAATACATCATTGCCTTGTACTAAACATATCCTTATAAAATTAAGGTATCCGATGTGGTAATGGAGATTCAATGAGCTAACTGCCATAACTCTAACATAACTTCTTTCTTGTTTTTTATAGTCTTCTGACAGATATAAGTTATGTAACTGCACACTTAGAATTAGTTCTTCAACCTCCAACTAATTCTGAGTTCCGGAACCGTTTATATTCATAAATGAAAATAATACGATAAACAATGGTGTTTTGATGTTCTCATATTTTTTTTTTTAAATATTCGAAAACTAGGAATTTGTAATTTTTCTTTATTTGTTTCCAAGAACGCAAATACGAAATTGGGTTAGCCAGCCCAATTAATTCATTGTTAATAGGGCCTTCTCTCAAGAAAGGCCCATCCACACTGCATTTAAATAAGCTTTACTTCTGTCTGCTATGAATAACCTAGAAACGAGAGAAAAATAATTGTACACAATGAGCTTAGAAATAAGGGTGCTCCCCTTCTATTTTTGAAGATCAGCTTTGCACGAGTCTTGTGATTATTGACGTGGCCTATCACAAAAGGTGCCACGTGGCAACGACTCAAAAGTGGGACCCGTTATATTAAAGAGCCAAAACGTGATGATAGTGGCTTTATGCACATTGAAAAAAAAAAAAAAAAATCCAATGGTTAGGTAGCATTAGCTGCCCAATAGTTATTCTCATCAAATTTTATAATGTGACAGTTGCCCTTTAAAAGTTTTTTTTTTATTTTACCACAAATTTAGGTTCCTAACCTAATAAAATACCATATGTTACAATTTAATAGGAATAACTATTGAAAACATAATATTACCTAACCATTACACCAGTTATAAATAGCTAGAAGAAGAATGGAACCATCAACAATATCCCTCCACATCTGGCTTATCTAGGAGTATGAGAAACTTGGTTTAGAAGTAGTGTAGTTTAGGTTTTTCAGGCTGTTTAGTCGACAGCTCCCTCTTGCACTTACTTTTGAAGATTAATAAAATACTTTTTGTTTTATATTTTGGTAGCCAGAGACGAAACTGAAAATTACTATAGGCGACGGTTAATGTAAAAATTTTTACATTTTGTTGAGCGACTAAGATAAAATTTCTTAAATTTTCAAAAGTCAATATACGGCAAAACTTCTTGAGTTTTAGATGGTCAAGGTAAAATATTTTGAATTTTGTTAACAATTAAGGTAAAAAATCCATGAATTTCGGAGGTCAAAGAAATTTTTTTTTTTTATAACTTTGGGGGGCCAGTATACACTTTTTTTCATGTAAATACTTAAAAATTTATAAGGCATAAATGCAGTTTTGTCAAAGTAGGGAACCATGGCCCCCATGGTCTAGCCATGGTTACATCCCTGCTCATACCTATGAAACAAAATAACCAAACCACACAAGCATAATTGTCTGAATTTCAACTATTGGTTTAAAAGGGCCCGAACAGGTGTGATATTTACATGCCTAGAACAGAACTGGTTTAGTTATATTACATGGTTTTCATTCATTTTCTGTGCACTTTTCCTACTTAGCATTAACCTGATGCCCAGAATACAATAGGTGTGTCCCTATATTGTGATTGTTTCAACCTAGATAGACTCAGCTAGTTTCCCTAAGCTAACCAAAAATGGTGTGTGCATGGTAGATCAAGCAAAATTGAAACTAAAACATCTTTTGCCATCTTCTCAACATCAGATAATGAAGTTTCATTATATTATACACACGAAAAATACACTCAGGAAATTTCATATTAATTCATATAGTCAGAAAAACAGTTGACAAGCAAACAACTATTGTGCGAGATATTAAACAACTTATAAAGCACTACATAATAATGCCTTAAACAATTGCCCGAGCTTATCCAAGCAAAAGTTCTCTCAAGATGGCTTCACATAAATTGCCATTAAATATCAAGAAATGCCCAACATCAGGAACCTCATGATTGTGAATCCAGGGAAGCTTTTCCGAAATATAGCAATTTATTTGAAACCGAATAATCTTGTCCTCGTAGCCTTGCCAAATGTGAATGGAGCCCTCATTTTCAGGGAAAGGATTAGTTATATCCAAGGGGTCGAATTCCCATTTGCCATAACCAGCCAAAATGTCACGATAGAGAGATTCCTAAACACCTTGTTGCGTTATCTTTTCCTGAAAAGAGAAGCATCACCGAGCATCATCAGCTGAAAAGCCTTTCCAATTTTACACAACAATGAGCGTGTTTGTTGCATCGTATATAATATGCAAGTATTTATTTGGTTAATTACATCCCAATTAACATCTTTCCCATGATTTGAAAAACTTAGATTCTCGTGAACATGTTATATTCTATGAGTCACAAGCGTTGCTGAGAGAAGCATTTTGATGTTATACATATTCTTAAATTTTCACACCATATGTTTTGGAGGAACTCCTGTTCTTCTAACTTCCAATTTTCATCAAAAATAGTTGCTACAGAGTTTGTTCTTATAAAATGGTTATGGACTATAACATCAATAAGAAGTTTTGAATATGTTTACTATGCCCAAGATGAATTAACAACAAAAGGTAGATTTATGACTTAAGGGTTTTATAGGCCATGCACGCACAAACCTTCAAGGTTACCTACATACAGTAAGGCACACAATGGGCTAGAATGGGATACTTACAGAGATCTGCTAAAAATTTTCTCAAGCTACATAAGACTCTAGGACTTCTCGAGCACAAAGGACTCCTACATGAACGGAGGCACTCACCTCCACAACAGACGAGTCTGATCATGCTACCACACCTAAGATTCTACTGTTATGAGGGTTGCTCTAGAGCATCCCCACCTTCGCAGAGGGAACATTATCAACTCCGCAGCACCTAGAATGTGCCAAACTTCTCTACACCACCCAAGATGAATTCTATACTTCGTAGAATATTATGCCATATAAAATAGACTCTCCCACTATGCTCTAGAGAACACTAGAAAATGCTAGAAACCATCCACGTAGAAGCAGTATGCACATAAGAAACACCAAGTAA
Source organism: Euryodendron excelsum (assembly GCA_033060915.1). Taxonomy (NCBI): domain Eukaryota; kingdom Viridiplantae; phylum Streptophyta; class Magnoliopsida; order Ericales; family Pentaphylacaceae; genus Euryodendron; species Euryodendron excelsum. The sequence continues at coordinate 22,244,404 of CM065380.1, read as the reverse complement.
CTATCAATGTGGCATCCTTGCAGCATTCACCTGTCACAGCCTTAGCTCAAAAGTTGCCAAGCATGACATATAACTCAGAATGAAAAATTCAAAGCCCTATCCAGAATATATTGATCAAAGCACTTATTTAGGAGAGAATTACCTGACCAACACTTGGGGTATTTGATAAAATTTTTAAGATCTCTAAATCTTGATGGCAGAAAATGGCCATGTTCCCTGCCATCATAGTTAAAGCAGGGAACCATTTTTGGTTCATCCACCAGTTAAACAGCCAAGAGGTGTAATGTGCAACTTGAAAAGTCCGCTGATCTTGCACAAGCAGCCTCTTGAAGGCTTCTTTTGATAGATCAGGAGGTAAACAAGGCCACCAGTAGTTGACAGATGGAACGACTAAGGAAGCTCCTGACAACCTGCAAATTATTTTTGGTGTAAAATCAAAATCAAGCATCCGGGACACTAAAGGAAGGGAAAAGATCTAGAACTATCATACCTGTGTGGAATGTATTTTAGGCAACTCCAAACTGGGTATGCTCCTATGGAGACTCCAATCACATAGAACTTAGACCCAACATTTAACTTGTCGGCTAGCTCTTGAATATCAAATGCTTCACTCTTCACAGACCGCTTTGGATTTGGATCACTCTCCCCATAACCTGCTCGGTCAAATGACAGGAAATATATCTGTAGCTCCTCTATAAGTTCCTGCAAATTTAAAAAGAAACTTAAAAATGGTACATGAAGGCAATTACCAAGTGTGGTCCTGCCTAAACAATGGTGTTATTTGCACAAAATGTTTGGCTTGCTCTCAAACTCCCGTTCTCACATGATAGCCGAGCATTTGTCACTTATTTTAGCAATGGCCCCTTTCAACTATCAGTATTGGCTGTAAACACAATAAACATCCAGTATCTGGCACATCTTCTCATAAGTATTAAGGAGATGGGGGATCAATTGCAAGCTTGAACTTGATCCTTTTACATAGATAATTTTTTTTCTTTAATTTTAAACTTAAAATTTTCAGCCAAAATTAATTGTTTTGAATACATAAATTTCTGTCTGGTTGCAGCTTTTGCAATTCTTTACTATCTGAGGATTTGCATATGTAATATGTCAGCGTCATGTAAAGTGTTCTTTCCTATAAATGATAAATACAGATCCGCAAATCAAACATGCAACTGAAATGCTAAATCCCAATTGATGAACTTCATCAAGATTTCGTCACTGTTATATTGGCCCCATTATAAAATAATATTGTTATTTTATGAGGACCATACCAACATGGTCGAACTCTTAAAATAATCCATTTAGACAGCAACCGATGGAGTTGTCTTTCTATCGCTTTGAAAGGTATCTTTACCCGGCTTGTTGGTCAAGGATACTGAATTTGAGTTTGTTGCTATGACCTAAGAAGCACGGATACGGATACGGACACGGACACGGACACAGATACGGACACGGGACACAGCATTTTCAAAAAATGAGGACACGGATACGGCAGGGACACGGCAAAAAAAATATTTTTATATATTTTTTGTTTGTTATGTATGTGAACATAAAATTCATAAATCACCAAAAATAAGATGAAAATAACTAAATAAGTTCACAATTATAATACAACTATTAACAAGTTAAGGATTTGAAGAATTGGATTTGGGTGTTTTATGTTTTGGTGTTTTAAAGTTTTGAAATTTATAAATTAGACTCTATTTAATTCTTTTAACAATAACATTTTAACTCCAGTGTGTCCCAAAATGTGTCCAATAGTTGGACACGCGTGTCCTTAAGGTGTCTAATAAATGTCCACTAGAAAAAATATTAATAAAAATATTAAACACACCAATTGGTGTGTCCGACACGTGTCCCGGTGTGTCCGAGGAGTATGTGTGTCCGACACGTGTCCGACACGGACACGGCACCTTAAACGAAGTGTCCGTGCTTCCTAGGCTATGACCAACCAAAAGTAACTAATTGAGCAGACATAATTTTTCTGTTGCTATTCCCTAGAAATCATTGTGCTTTCTGGCGTATTACCAGTTCAACAACCTAATGTTTGGCTCCATAATTGTGAAGTGTAAACACAGGAAAACCAGCCATAATTTTGTACCAGCAACTAAATATCCATGTAGAAATTTAAGGAGGAGATATTTTTCATACTTGGGAGACAGGTAAATTTTGGTCTTTGGAACTATTGAAGCCATGAATGAAAATGATCTTGTACTGAGCCTCTTCCTTTGGAACACCTTTCTCTTTGTAGGCCAAATGCCTCCCATCACTGAGCTGTACTCTGGATGATGTCACAGGAGGACCACCTGGTGACCCACAAACATTAGGAGGGGAAGGTTTTATTGCCAGATATGCCCAGCCCAGAAGACCCGCCATCAGTGCCACTGCTGCCTGTACAATCATTATTGAGAGAGAGAGAGAGAGAGAGAGAGAGAGAGAGAGAGATAGAGAGAGAGAGGGGCATAAGAGCATGTCATCAGCAAGAATGACGAAATCACATGTAAAGGATTTGATCAGTTATCCTTCGAGTGTGAGTGTGTTGTGGTGGAGTTGCAAATTGATGAACTTGAACACCCAGAACTGATAAAAAATTAGAGAGAGGGTCTGAGATCCTGGGACACTGTTACAAGCATTCTTATATTTGGACAATGTTGAGCATCGGATGGCATCACAAGCTTCAACAGCAGCACTCTTCCCCCAGTATATAATTTGAGCAATGGTTGTGCATTTTCTTCTTCTATATAATATTACAGGTAGATATTTATTGGAGGTTTATCATGTTATGAGGTGAAAATGGATCTGCAAGAAACCAGAGGCAAGTTTGAATCCCACTTATCGAAGTTAGCACACCACTGCCTGAGCTTAATCCTTGACTTGCTTGTTAATTGATACGCAAGCAATAAGCTGCACAAGATTGAAAAAAAAATGATTTACTAAGGGCCATGGAAAATGGACTATTCCATTGTGTTTTGTCAAGCGTAGAGTGGTAAAAATACACCCCTTGGAATGGAACCATTACAGAAAGCAGCAGCCTTTGCAAATACGGTAATTAAATAATTTTCATTGCAAAAGAGTACACATACATCAGTTTTGGTTATGGTTTCTGTTTTTTCAATCTCCTCACTCAAGTTGAGGGAATGTTTGCCTTAAAATGCTATATAAATCGGAATAACCATGAGTTGTCTAATAGTCCCTAAAATAGTAACTCGGTAACTCCAATTAATACTAAAAGTTCATACACTACAAACAGGTTCAATAATGCAAAGAAATGGTATATTATAGATGACACATTTTATACCTCTGTTCAAGCTTGAAAATCATACTACCTTCATCCCAAGTTTATGTTTCTTAGACCAAGAGATGCTGCATACATCCATTTGCAGAAGAACTTGATAATGGATGTGCTCATTATAGTTATCTTCAAGGCACTTTTCTCAAAAATTACCACACAAGAGTGAAAATAAATGTTGAATCAGATGCTTTTTATAGATTTCCTGATAAAAAATGTCCTTAGGTTCAACAAGCCTCACTGTTGAGATAGTGGTAGTAAAGATTCCATCACTATATAGCACATTATGAAGTGATTCAATTAACTCAAGCTTCACCAAGAATACAAATTCTACAGATTCCATATCTGTTCATTGCAGATTCTCTATGTTGCATGGTGTTGAAGATTGTGGACTTGCATATGACATAATACCTTGTTATTTTAATGGTAACCATGACAATTTAAGGATTTCTTGGGTCACTAGTATTAAGGCTATCTCTAGTTTCTGACAACTTCTCAATGCAATCATGTGATGACAAACCAAATAGAAGAGGCTTGAGTGGAGATTTTGGTTAATAAGGCAACCTTTTCTATGTTGATATATCTAGAAATCTTAACTTGAAGGGGGATGTACCAAGGCAAATGATTAATATCAAGGATGTTAATTGGTTAAAATAGCCGTGTATTTGTCTACCAACCAAGTTACACCTCGGGAATATCTGAATAAGATCTAGCTTGAGTACCCAGAACACAAGTTGCAAATCATCGGTAAAGGTGCTGGACAAAACGTAATGAAGTTTCCATGCTTCATTTGTGCTGAATGTGATTTGGGAGATTCGCTTTTGTATTCTTATTTAGGTGGGCAGTCCAGCAAATAGATATCCACAGGAATTTGCTTATCGACTCCCTGATAAGAATTGTACTGAATGAACATCCCTCCTGTAATAGTAAAGGTGGTGTTCCAGAAACTTCCTCTATCCCACAAGCAGACGACATCACAACTTCTCTCAGTAATGGACATCCTGAATTCTTCCATAGTCTTAAATGGCTTCAACGTAATGCTACAATCGATGGAATTTTGATTGATTCTATTCAGGCGGCCGGCCGCCTGAAGCCCCTCCTGCTTGCTGTGCCTAATCAAGGTGTGAGCTTTGTGACTCAATTCTTGGAGACACGATGATTGACAATGGCTGCTAGGATGAACTAACCAATCAGTGAAAAAAAAGGTCACTTAATTGCAGCCTACGCAATCCGTCGAAAGCCCAGTTGGTGACCGCGAAGAAACTGAGGTAGCACAAAGCCTGGTGAAGTTTATAGTTGTAATAGATTGTTTAGCTAGTGACCTGCATTCACTCTTCTTCAGAATTTGATTGTGCATTGAATCCAACACTGCTTATTCAATTAATGCTATTGCATATAAGTTCATAACTGAAAATTTGGAATTGAAATTCTTCACTACGAACTAAGAAGACATGTATAGGCCAAAAGGCTTATCTGTCTCTCTCTCTTGTTGGTGTGTTTGGGGGGGGTTTCACGGGGTGGGTTGTGGTTGAAGATTATATCACCCATATAAATAGAGGAAGGGGAAATGGAGAACCACTTTTCACTGTTGTGTGACGGGCACACTGATTGCCTTAAAAGAAACATTTCCTAATGTGATTGGAAGGCTACTAGATGGTTTTTTTTTTTTTTTTTTTTTTTTTTTTTTTGGGGGGGGGTTGGGGGTTTTGAATATTATATTACCCATATAAATAGAGGAAGGGGAAATGGAGAACCGCTTTTCACTGTTGTGTGACGGACACACTGATTGCCTTAAAAGAAACATTTCCTAATGTGATTGGAAGGCTACTAGATAGGTGTGTGGACGAGTGCCAATACAAGAAAGGGCAAAATCACAAATGCATGCAGTTATCAGAAGACAGACCAAGCACCATGTAGAAACAATACAGGGGATAGGTGAGAATCAAGACCCCCCACTGTATAGATGATAAACAAGTAGAAACAATACAAGAAATATCTACAAGATGGCCTTCTAAAATTGATACATAATTACTGCAGCAGGTTGAGGATGACATGGTTCCATTTGATGATGCTACAGCGACTAAAGGGACAACCAAAAAGAATACAGATCAAGGATGTAAGAAGAGTCACTGCGCCTTTATGACTCAGCAGAAATAGCCCAGATACAGCAGAACCCCAGATAAGGATTCACGCAGCCAATCTAAGTGGTTTGACAAATAAATCATGATACAAGCAGCAACTGATATAGTCAATTCAACTAATTTAACAATTCCTCCTCCCAACCTGATTTTGAACACTCCGAAAATATCAGGAATTCCTGCAGGGTTTCCCTGTGGGTCAAGAATTCCCATCCCAACCAAAACTTCTTGCACAACTCTGTTTCTAAATGTGTTACTCACGGACATATCATGGCTATTTTTTTTCTTCTTACCAAGAACAAGCCATTATCCATAGAATTTCCTAGAAATACAGTAAATTATTTCAAACCAATTAAGTTTCTATCACGATCTTTCTCAATAGATATACAAGATAGTAAATCAAACTACTAAACAATCTTCAAATGCATCTATCTACAATTTAATTGCTACTATGGAATAAGAATAACAAGTCTCTGAAAAATACTCTTAAGATCATTTCACTATAGATTCGGGTAAAACAAAGTGACACACCCGTCAATCAGTCAGTCCAAGACAAACCAGAATTTACAGACAAAATTAGATAAAGAACCCCGAAAGAAAATAATAAAAGAGTAGAAGAAACCCACTTGGAGATGGATTGAGGGAGGCCTAGCCGCTTTGCTTGGATTTTCTGGTGTGAGCCCTTGCTGATGCAGCTGGCTATCTTCTTGCCTTCTTGGTATGAGCCCCTGCCATATGTAATTGTATCAATATATATATACACACATAAACACAAGCATTTCTGTAGGAGATATTTGGGATGAGACCCACATAGTGCGATTCAGACGCCACATATTCAGGGAGAGAAAGAGACAACAATACTTTTATCAAATCAGCAAAAAACGTCCATGGTTTGTCCTAATAGTAGTAGTAGAGACTAGTGGTTGCTTTGATGTTGGATCCAAGACTAAATTGATCATCCTATGGAACAGAATTCCATGGTCCAGTTTGGGTCGATCGGTTCAGGTCGTTAACTTTATATTTAAAAAAATATGATTTATTTACTTAAAAATTTTACAAAAAATACTCAATTCTGCATTTTAATTTCTCAAAAAGTTTTTAAAGAGTACAAAACAAGTCAGCAATATTTAAGGCCCGTTTGGTACCTTTTTTTATTTTATTTTTTTTACTTACAAGTAAAAAAGTTATAATATTTTTGTTTTTTTTTTTATAAGTTAAAAGATAAGCAAAAAAAACAAAAAAAAATAAGAAATCTTTTTTACTTATAAGCTAAAAAAAACTAAGTCAAAAAATCCTATCAAACGAGCCCTTAAGTACAACAAAAATAATGATTTACAAACGTATACCATATGTATATAAAATTTAGAACATACATGGATCAGTCTTGGGGTCGGTTTGGTTGGTTCGGATCTCAAAAATGCTAACAAAAAAATATAACTGTATTTATAGGTTCAATCATTTTAAAACCTAAAATAAAACCAATTTTTAACATATCCGATCTAAATTGACCAATAGAAACCGAGTTTGGTTTGGTTCAGTTCAGTTATAAAATATTTCATTTTTTTTGTGCCCTAGTGGGTAGGATGGATGCGAGTTTGATTGAAATTAGATATATCAAGAAATAGAATTTCCGTGATTGCAACAAAAAGTTTATTTTGTTTTAATTTTTTTCCCAATAGTTAAAAGATTCATTTCAGGAAGTCAATAGTCGTTAGAGTTACATTCTAATTGGGAGTTTCTCTAATCAACCAGTCTGGGTACAACTCAGACCATGTTAACATAGGAACTTTTTAGCCAATGCATGAGCCGCACTATTATACATTCTAGGGATAAAATGGAACTTTTATCCAAATTGCACTTCATTACAATTTGTTAGACTTATCTAGCAAGGCAAAATCGTCAGATTGCACTTCATTACATTTTGTTAGATTCACGTTCACATAATTGATCATTAAATTATATTCTCTTTTTGTGCCAATCAAAAAAAAAAATGTCTTTCAAATTTCAAGTCAATTGACAAAAAAAAAAAAAAAAGCCTCACATATACACAATCCTTCAAATTAAATTTATATTACAGGGTTGTATGAATGAGATAACTCCTCATTATTTAATGATTTCAAAATTTGACGTATATGATTGGCATAGAAAGAGAATGTAATTCAATGATATTTCAGCGAAATGTTGAATCTAACAAAAAGTGAAATGTGTATCTAACGGAAGTTTTGAATAGAAGATTGATTTAATATGTTCTACAGCAAGTCTAAGTTGATTTTGCCATAACTATACAAATTTACAACAAGATAACAAAAATATAGTGCGATTCCAATCATCTTTCTTTATTTATTTTGATTGGCACAAGTTCTCAGTCAAGAAAGGTGAAAATATCTTTTGCTCCTTAGGACTTGGTCCAATTTTTGTGGTATAGGTCAAAGTGAAATTATTAGTTTCTCTATCAAAGATATTGACTACAAGCAAAAAGTATAATTTTTTTTACAGTAAAATTATTTTTTACTAAACGAAAACATAAAAAAATAGAAAAAAAAGAAAGAAAAAGGTCTAAGAATGTATAAACACTTTTTTTGCATTTTGTTTTGGGAAAAAAATTATTAAATTTTCATGCATAACAATTAAGGTGTCTGTCATCAAAGTCCTCCTCACAACTTTTGATGGGGCCTGCAGAGAATCTCTACGTGGAGAGCTGCGGAAGCCCAGCCAACACATAAGATTGGAACACGTGGAGTGACTGTCATTCGATTGGACCCATATCCAATCCTGCCAAATTAAAGTCTCTTCATGGTTCTTATTTTCAACACGTCTCAATCCTATACCTGTACAAGAGGGTGAGCAATAATAGCTTCAAAGTATTGACAAGATTGTTAATTTCATTGAGATTTGGGAGTTAAGTTACAGTTACTCCGTAAATTTAAGATAAAACTGAGTAATCTTACCGTCCCAGATGTATGACAATGCATGTACTGTGAAAAGCCATACAAACAACAAATTAGTTTTGGCATAACATTACTTGGTTAATTACAAGCTTTATTTTAACTTTTTGATATACACCATGTGCGGTTTGAAATTTCTAAAGCCTTTTTGTATGGATGAGAGTATGTGTATTATCTTTATAAGATTAAAAAAAAAATGAAAGAAGAAAAGCTAGCTTTTCAAAATTTACTTACAATTGATCATTATGGTGGTAGTGAATATTTTCTGCCACAAACTGCTTTGTAGGTAATTTACATTGGTACATATAATGGTCCGTAGATAACTACCTATGCAAAAAATAAATGAATTAGAAGCAATTAATAGTAGTATTATCAATGTTTGAAGAGGGGTAACTACACCGAGGGCATCCCTCAAATGCTAACACTAGGGTTGATCAATACTGAACATAGGAGTTGGAACTTGGAACTAATAGTAATAAGGCTGGTCACCTGCAATCCAACTAGAAATGGATCAGTGATACAGCTAGGGCTAGCAAATTGTAAGACCAGTGACTCAAATTTACTATACCAACTATTTCACTTGATTTATTAATTTCGGAGGTCAGCCTTACACCTCTCATAAATGAATTCAATTTTCATGAACACTTTAAGACTATTAAATACTCACTCACACACCCAAATGTTTTCAATGTGGAATGCCACTTCAATGTTGTGTTGAAATAGAAATTGTTTGGCCTTGTGATAACTAAATCTAATATTAACCATGAGTATTCAATCTTAAAATATGAAAAGGATGACCAAAAAAAATACGAAAAGAAAAAAAAAAAGCGTGCTTTAGTCAAGCAATTATTCCCAATGTTTTGTGTTGTTAAAATATTAATTAATGTCATTTCGAACTACGTTCATGGTACTGAAGCATATAGCCATTGTCCTTCGCCCGCAAATCCGGTAAGCTGAACCTCTAATCCTCCTCCTGAAAGAGCACTAGAAATAAAAATTGGAAACTACCAAAGCCACAAGTACCGCTCAAAACCGTGATAAAAAATGAGATGGACTGTAGAATTTATAATTATCAAGTTAATAGAACAGCAAGTTTGATTTTCTACGATTCAAGCACAATCATTTACTCAGTTCTTGAAGCCCTAAGTTAGGGGATTGCCGTTGCAATTTCTAAGAAGAAATGTCACCAAATCATCCGTTAAATTTACGTTCCTCACCAAGATCTATGCATTCTTTGTATGCAAAACCTTCAACTTTTTTTCTTCTTGTTTTTTTTTTTTTCTCCAACAAGATTTTAGAATTCCTTTCTAAATTCAGGTCTCTAGCCACTTCCGTGGCCTTGAAGATTCATGCTCATGACTATAACATATTCCTTTTCACAAATTATCGCCAAAGATTACAAATGCACATATAGATAATGTGGTAGAATCTAAATAAAACATAGAGGGAAAACATATGGTACAAAGAATAACACGTATTGTTATTTGGGATAATTACAACAACACTATGAATTATAATTCAGTATTACTAAACTCTTTAAACATTAAGATGTGATACATTTGATGTCATAAACTATCAATTTGTATTAATTAATATCTTTTTTTTAAAATTTAAAGAAATTTATTGATACTGAATTATAGTTCAAGAAATGTTGCAATTACCTGTTATTATGTTTACCTTAACTCCATTACATCAAGTGAAATAGAATATTTAATAATCTATTTTTCAGTGCAACCTGGTGAAACTATGTAGGGGTGGCTTCGTGAATTATGAATAGAATATGTGCATTTAGAGGAATTTAATTACATGGAGTAAAGTCATGTAATTGACGAATTTTGTGATCTTTTAAATTTTTTATAATTTTGGATGTTGGGTGCTTATCTCAAACATTCAAGACAAGGATTTGTACTCCGAAAGGTTCTTCGTTCACAAACATTAGCTAAAAGATGCTTGAAAGGAAGAATAAGTTAAAGACTTGAAAGAGTATTCAATTTCAATACCATTCGACACTACCAAAAATTGGACTTTTTGTGACGGCAACTTGTTCTCGCAAAAGGTTCATTAGCGGTCGCAAAAGGTATTTTGCGACCGGAGATTGTTCGTCACAAAAGAGGGAGTCGCAAAAAGTTTTTGCAACGGCCTTTTGTGACAGCTAATTTTTTTGCGACGGCAAAATAGCCATCGCAAATGCCCGACGCCAAAATGAATTTTTTGTGACAAGGACTGTCCCAAATGCCGTCGTAAATACTAGTTTTTGCAACAGCTAGATACTTATTCGCGATGGAATAAGTCGTCACAAAAGCATGTTTTTGTGACAGGTGGGTAACTCCTGGCTTACGTAACTCTTTTGTGACCGATGTTTGGCGTCGCAAATACTATTCCAGTTATCGTAAATACCCTATCTATTTTTTAAATATATATATATTTTTAAATTAAATTTTTTGTAATCCCTGCAAACGTTGTAATTCCTATAATTCCTGTAAATCAATAAATAAATCTCATTGATAATATAATTGCATAAATCAATAAATACACCAAACTATAGATTCGGGCATTGGACCATAAATGCATACATCCAAAATTCAAAAAGAATATGTAATATATAATAGTAATCTGCATCATCCATACATCCAAAATGTAAAAACATAAAATAAACCAACATCAATACATCGAACCATACAAACTAATTTTTTTAATCCAAATCACACAAATCGATCATCAATATATCAAAAATGATTGAAAAATATTTATTGTCTGAGCACTCTATCAATTCCGACTATAAACAACAACTGCTAACTCCTTCAAAATAACCTGAATAAAAATAAAATAATAACAATACAATTAGTTAAACAATTTATATATATGTGTGTGTATGTGTGTGATTAACGAAAAAAAACAAATAAAACAAAGTTGTCAGTGGGATGACCGTTTTTAATCTATTGTGGGACTTTGAGACTTTCAAGCAATAAGCATTTATGGAATGACTAATAATTAGATAGACCCCATGGTTATATATCATGCATGTAATGCCAATTATGTCATTATAACAATCCAACCTAAAATGGTTCTTTCCATACAAAATTTTCACAAACTCTAGTCTAAAGCGTACCTTGAATGTGGTATCTGGCAAATTTGAGTAGGATGCCTGCCAATAGGTAACTTGTCAATAAAGGCCTCTTAAAACATTTCAAACTTTTAAGAATTTGACTAAAAAATGAACATATAGAGAATCTGAAGGGTGAGCATATGCAATTTATAGGATCAAAACACTTCAAAATATGTAAATTTATTTCGACGGGTGAAGCACTGATTAAAACCACTTCAAGTCCTTAATTACCTTATATATTGTAAAATTTGTTCCATTTCTCATAAAATTCAAAAAATTTTATTAAATGTCTTAACTCTTGCAGTATGTTTGGAACCCGAATTTATTAGGGAAAAAAAAAAGAAAAGGAAAAGGAAAAGAAAATGGAAAAGCAGAATTATGTGAGATTCAAAATTCTATGCTCTTGTTTGATTACATTGGGAAAATGAGAAAGAAATGAATAGGCATTTATTAATAACAATGTAAAGGTAAATGAGGGAATATGGTTTCTTTAGCTATTTCTCTTTTAGTTTTTTTTACCCACTTTCCCTTAACAACCAAACAACAAGAGTAATTTCATTTCTTTTACCTACCACAACATTAAGGATGCATTTAAAAGAAGGATTTGGTGATTAAGTAATGAAAAAGCAAAATCCTTTTCATGCCAAAATTCCATTCTCACCTTAAGAAAGAGGATTGATACAGTTGGGACCGACCATCTTCACTAGCTCTCATTATGTGGTGTAAGCACTGCAAATCAGTAAAAAAGAACATGAAATAATGTAAGACCCACCACCATAATCAAGATATTCAGAAAATTTAGATATGAAAACTGTTTTTATTAAATGTGTTCATTTATTTTTACTTTATATATTTTATCATAGTTTCTACTCTCCGTTCCTAGAATTGGGGAACTCCGTGTAAATTATTCCAATGGATTTCTTACAATCTACTTATTTTATGATCTCATTGAAAATTATATAAAAACAATTCTTATTTAATATAGCTATATGCGAAAGTATTTTACTATTAAGAAGTATAGATCGTGTATTAACCTACTATAACTATAGGATACCCCAATTTCCTCCATTCGTTTTGAAGCACAGATATGCATCACTCTATGATTTTAACAAATTAACTGCAGTGGAATTGTTGCTTTATGGATGTCTTCAACTAACAAAAACATAGACTCAAACGGATGAAACATCAACTGAGTATTTGAAGATGCAAAAACTAAAGCTTTTTTAAAGCATATCATCACAAACCCATGAAGAAAAATCTTCGCCAAAATTGAAATGTTTGTCAGTGGGTAATCTAATAAACCTAACATTGAAGAAACTATCAGAACAGGTTCCATCTCTTGAAGAAACCAATAACTGTTAGCCCTCATTAGAGCACTCATCCATGGCAGCATTGTGACAGTGCCAGCAAGAAAAAAATCTGTTTACAGCAAGGAGCCCATAGTGTTTCGTTGATTATTATATGTCAACTATAAACCAAGGAGTTTGATGTGCACTTTCTTAAGCATAATTAGGAAGGAAATCTAACTTGTAATTTCTCATTTTAGTGGGAGAAGGTTTTAAATGGCTGATGTTTTAAGTCATGTACAAAACAAAAACTACTTCACTAAGTCATGTAATATGGCATCTTCAAGTAAATTTTTTTTTTTTATGTTTGGGGATCTTGCAGTTTTGCACCTCTCAAGGCTAGTTTCTATCATGTGATAGTCATGGGTGCTCTGCCTCTACAAAAGCAGAATCACCATCAAAATGGTCACGGATGCTCTGCCCCATGTTAGTGCTATTCGTTTTGGGCCTTCTGTTGATTCCTTTACTGTGATAAATTTACTCATCTTTTCCTCAGTAAACACAGTGCCTGCAAAATCTGCCAAACATATATAACATTTCATTCGTATTTTTTTTTTTTAAATGATGAAAGGTGCTTGAATGCTATCGAGTTAGATGGTGCTCAACCGCAAGTGCACGGGTCGCGATGCAATATAGAATCTCGAAAATACGAGTATTGTCCCTCAAGGAGCAATGCCAAGATGTTCACAAGAAAACTCTACCACTAAACCCACTCCTAACTTCACTCAACTGATGCTTTTAAAAAGTGAAAAGAAAAAAAAAATCTTGTATTTGGTTTTTCGAATGAATTATACTATCTCTGAATAATGCAAGTGAATAAAACTGACTGAAACTTTGTAAAGAAGATAACTCATAATCAATTGATCCGATCAATCAAGTTTCTCGGACTCCCAATGAAGGTCTTATATAACTCAAATCCTGGGATTACGTCGTGAATCTCGGATTCGGAAGATTTGGCTTTGTAAACAATACTTCCCTCAATCTTCAATTTCTAGAATAGTTCAAATTGTTATAATCAAGGACATGCATCATCGATTCATGCAACACTTATACGGAACCCGACTCATGCATAAACTGTTGGCCCAAGTAGGCAACCCAAGAGGGGGGGTGAATTGGGTTTTATAAAATTTATATCAAACAATACATCTAAAAATAATTTAAGCTATGTAGCAGTGAGCAATCAAACTAATAACCCAAGCAAACAAATAATATAATGTAATGCAAGCAAGTATTGTAAGCAATGAGGAAAAATAGAGTAAGAAATGAACAACACCAGATTTATAGAGGTTCGGCCAGCCTTGCCTACGTCCTCTCTTCCTTGATCCTCTCGAAGATATTCCACTATGTAAACTTCCTTTACACAGTGTCGCGCCCAGATTTTTCGCACTCGAGGAATACTCACTCAAGCGGGAAAAATGCTGTACTCTCTTGTTAGAACTCACCCTCCTAGAAGAATGAGTGCGACTAGATTTTAATTGAAAAACTGTTTGAATAAAGGGCTTTCGAAAAAGATTTGGAGTCGCCACCTAACTTAATTAAGGTGAGTTAAGTCACCTAAAAACTAAGCATAATCCGAAAACTACACTTAGGGTTTTTTTAAAAAAAAACAATTTGAAAATATCTCCTCAAGAGAGGGCTTTTAAAGAAAACAGGTTGTTTGACAACCTTGGGAAAACATTTGGCCCTTTTTAGAAAAATAACTCCTTTTGGTCTTTGAAATCAGTGATCCTAGGTTCGGAGGTTGGTTACGTGTAGGGAAGACGCACTAAGCTATCACCCTACCCCGCCCTTTCGGTACCTACATATCAATCTACCCTAGATTCACCTATGAGAGTCTTTAATTAACTATAGTTCAACCCTATTCACTTTGAAAAACAATGTTTGAAAACTAATTTCGCATGATGCATGATATGCAAGTACAAGATGAAAGAATTGGAAAATAGAAATTAATTTGAAAAGAAATTGATTTGATTTGAAAATAGATTTGAAGAAATAGAATTGAAATTGGAAAGTTTAAAAATTGAGAGTAGAAATTTGAAAATAGGAATTTTGAAATTGAAATTTGAAAATTGATTGGAATTTGAGATTTGAAAATAGATTTTGAAAACCGCACCCATGAGGGTGGAATTGAAAGTTTGAAAAGTATTGTGACCGCACCTATGAAGGTTGCCTACGTATCCCTTTGGGGGAATCAGGTCAGTCGTAGTTCGGACCGGAGTCCGATTGAAAATAGAAGGTTGGATTGAAGAAAGAAATTGAATTGAACATTGAATTTGATTTGAAATTAGAAAAGGAGATTTGAAATTGGAATGGAGAGGATTTGACTTACTTTGGAAAGATTGATTTTGGAAAGACTTGGTTTTGGGAAGAAGGAGGTTTAGGAAACCTAGACTTGAGATTAAGAAAGATTGGATTGGAATGTTGGATTTGGAAGATTTGGAAAGATTTGGAAACTTGGAATTTAGGAAAGATTTGGATTAGGAAAGTTTCACTTTTGGAAAGTTTTGAATTAGGAAAAGTTTAAGTTTAAGAAAGTTTCAACTTAGGAAAGTGTTGTTTTAGGAAAGTTTAAAATTAGGAAAGTTTTGAATTTAGGAAAGTTTTAGGTTTAGGAAAGTTTTGAATTTAAGAAAGTTTTGAAATAGGAACGTTTTGAAAATTGGAAAGTTTTGAATTTAGAAAAGGTTTGAAAAAGGAAAGTTTTCAATTTAGGAAATGTTTGAATTAAGAAAGTTTTGAATTTAGAAAAGCCTTAGATTTAGGAAGGTTTTGAAGTTTTGGAAAGTTTAGAGTTTAGAAAGATTTGGGTTTAGAAAGATTTAACTTAAGAAAGTTTTGAATTTAGGGAGCTTAGAATTTTAGAAAGATTTGAAATTTAGAAAGTTTAGGATTTAGAAAGTTTTAGAGTTTGAATTTTAGAAAGTCTTGAAATTCGGAAAGGCTTGAATTTAGGAAAGGTTTTGAAAACTTGAATTTGGAAAGTTAAGATTTAGAAATGGGGTTGAATTAGGAAAGGGTTGAATTAAGAAAGATTTGAAAGTTGAGTTTTAAAATTTAAGAAAGATTTTTATGTTCAAGTTTTGGAAACTTAAGATTTAGGAAAGTGAAAGTTTAGACAGGATTTGAATTAAGAAAGAGTTGGATTTTGAAATTTAAGGAAAGATTTAGAGTTTAGGTTTAGGAAATTTATGGTTTAGGAAGGAATCGAATTAGGAAAGGTTTGGATTAAGAAGAGATTGGATTTGGTTTCTTAAAAGAAAAGATTTGATTTTATTTCCTAAAGGGAAGATTTGATTTGGCAAGAATTTGGAAAAGGAGATTCTAGAAACCCTAGATTTGAAAAACCATAGTTTTGACGTAGAAAATAGGTTTTGAAAACATGTATAGTTTAGATGTGAAAACAAGAGATTTTGAAAACTTAGGTTTGGGGCAAAGTTTGAAAATCATGTTTTTGGAAAGAAAATTAGGCTTTCCTAATTGTGGGCTCTATGGCTTGACTTGGGCTCTAAGGAAAGAGATTTTTGGAAAGTACATTTTTTTTTTGGAAACGAAGGTTTTTCTAGAAGGGAAACCTAGGGAAGAATTTTCGGAAAGTGAATTTGAAGAGGGAGTTTTTGGAAAAAGATTTTAAAGAGAAGGAGTTTTGGAAAGTGTGTTTTTGAAAACGTAAATTTTGGAAGATAGATCCTAGGGGGGAATTTCTAGAAGGAAGATTTTGGAAAGAGAGTTTTTTGAAAAGATTTTTAGGGAGCGTTTTTAGAAAGTGAATTTTGAGGAAAAGATTTTGGAGAGGAGTTGAAAAAGAGAGTTTTGAAAAATAGATTTTGGAAGGGAGTTTTTGAAAACAATTTTGAAGAGGAGAGTTTTAGAAAAGTATATTGAAAAAGAGATTTTTAGAAAGAGGGATTTAGAAAAAGAATTTTTAGAAGGTGTAAAAACATCTCACTTTCCTAAAGCAATTGTAACCATAGGAAGGCTAAAACCACTTTAGGAAAGCGGTTTTGAAAACAACAAGACTTGAAAATATAGACCAAAAGGTCACTTTTAATGTAACACTTTCCTAAAGCAACCCTAGCCATGGAAAGGCTAGAATCACCTTCGGATTGTAATTTTGAAAACATGTTTTTGAAAAAGAGCTTTTGATGCAATTTTGAAAACAAGTTTGAAAACGACTTTTGAAAATAACTTTTTGAAAACGAATTTTGGAAGATGCAAGACTATGATATGCACAATGCAATTTGGGGTCGTGAACATACAAGGTTAAGGCTTCACTATATAATCAAGGGGGCCGGACCCACGTGGTCTTTGGTTAGACTAGAAGAAAGCCCCCGACACGGTGACTCTCCAATAGTCCAATCCTACACATAGACCGGGAATCCCCTTGTTTCAAGCATGCAAAGAAAGGGGGAGAAAGAGATGGGGGATTAAAATAGAGAAAACCCAAGTGGGTTGGAGAGAGAAGAGAGAGGGGGGAAGTGTAAAAAATTAAATAGGGAGCCTACCTTGTATCTTCTTTAATTTGCGCGCCTTGCTTGTCTTCGGTCTTTGGTCTTCATCTTGATCTTCTTCTTTAGTCTTCAAGGGTTGTCTTCAAGCTTTGGATGGCAGCTCTTCAAGTCTTCGAAGGGTGGTTGAAGGCTAGTGTATGAGTGTATGGGGGAGTGTATGAGTGAATAGGAGGCTATGGTTTGTGAATAGTGGCTAGGGTTTGGAAAACCTAGGGAGGCTAGGGTTTAAGAGGTGCTCAAGCTCTGTATATCGAAATATAGGATTTTTAGGTTAAGTTTGCAGACCCCTTTTACGTTGAATGAGGCTCTGTATTTATAGAAGGAAGACAAACCTGGCGCCTGTTGTAGTGGCGCCAGGCCAAATTATACACTGGCGCCACTAGTAGTGGCGCCAGCCATTTAGGAAACAATTAAGGTCGGCAAGCAACGTATCTTTGACTAGATTTGGGCGCCTGTACTAGTGACTACCATGTAAATTTTAGCCTGGCTTCACTAGGAGTGACTCCGGAAAGTTCGGGAATGATTTGAAGGAGTCGGGAATGATCCGGAAGGCCGAAAAGGAGCGGGAACACTTAGAACAGTGTCCTGGAGGTATTTGACTTGAAAAATGAAGATAAGGTGGGTCGGAAAGGTTGACCGAGCCTTTAGGGGCAAAACGGTCAATCGGACTAGGAAACTGCCGGGACAGACTCGGACTGTCCCAAAAGAAGACTTGAGATCTGAAAACATTATTTAGAATGTTCCCAGAGGTTGCTGGTTTGATACCCAGAGCCGGTGTGGTTGGAAAAGGAGACCGGCCCACCAGGGGCAAAATGATCATTTTGTACCGGATTAGCCGGAACTGACTCGGAATGGTCCGGAAAGGTAAGGGAAGATTGAGAACACTATAAAAAGTATTCTCGGGTCATTACCGGTTTGATACCCAGAGCCGGTGTGGTCGGAAAAGGAGACCGGCCCTCTAGGGGTAAAACGGTCATTTTGTACCGGGTTGGCCGGAACTAACTCGGAATGGTCCGAAAAGGTAAAGGAAGGTTGAGAACACTATAAAAAGTATTCTCGGGTCATTACCGGTTTGATACCCAGAGTCGGTGTGGTTCCCGGGGCATCCGGATGCCTAGGGGCAAAATGGTCATCTTGACCGAAAAGTCTCGAAAAAGGTCCTAAGGGTAATTTGGTCATTTTTCACCGAAGTGGGCTAACAGCCACTGGTGTTGACCTAGGTTTTGAGTGTTTCCGTCACTCTAACGATGTGAGTATTTCCGCCACTCGGACGGGGTTGATGATTTGTGAGTATTTTCGTTACTCGGACGGTTCTGTGAGTATTTCCGCTACTCTAACGGTTCTGTTGAGTATTTCCGCTACTCTAACGGTTTTGTGAGTATTTCCGCTACTTTAACGGTTTTGTGAGTAGTTTTGCTACTCGGACCGTCTCGAGGAATAAACTGTCTCGAGAGAGGGATTGGAAGGGGTCTTACTGTCTCCGAAGAGACGTGCCTGGATTGGAACCATCTCGAGGAATAAACTGTCTCGAGAGAGGGATTGGAAAGGGGTCTTACCGTCTCCGAGGAGACGTGCCTGGATTGTGAGTGTTTCCGCCACTCTGACGGTTTTGTGAGTATTTTCGCTACTCCAACGGTTCTGTGACTAGTTTTGCTACTCGGACCGTCTCGAGGAATAAACTGTCTCGAGAGAGCGATTGGAATTGGAATAAGAAAGGACAATGCCCCTAAGGGAATTTTGGTAATTTTCCCTCCATTTGGGCCTGACAGGCCCGCAAAGCGATGGAAAGATGGAATTTGAACCTAGAGAATTGGTTTCGATTGGAATATGCTCACAATGACTTGAAAACAAGTCTAGAAGGAGTGTAAACTGCCGAGCGGTCAAAAATGGGGTGCTTACACACAGCTGCTAGTTTTTCTCCAAGTGCCTAGCTCACTCTTATAAGAGCTCTTCCCCAAGCTCTCAATACCCAAGAGATTTTGTCCAAGCTTCTCTCAAACTTACGAGTGATTTTGTCCAAACTTCACTCAAACTTACAAGTGTTTTTCTCAAGAACACCCAAACTCACAAGTTTACAAACCAACCCAATAATAAATGAAGGTTGTACAATGAATAACACTCTCTCAAAAAGTAGATAAACAAATTTTTAGCTCACTCAAGAACCTCCTAAATGAATAAAAACAGAGTATAAGATGTAGAAGATGAAATATCACTTTGTAGCACTTAATCTTGAGTTCTTCACATGTTCTTCTTGTTCTTCATCATCATATATGTGTTGGGGATCTTGTATATATAGCCTTGAGTTGCTTATAGCCGTTGGAGATGGATGGGAGACCATTTGATACGAAAACGGCGGAGTATAACGTTCAAAAATCTAGCCGTTACCTTAAATGAGTCGACTCTTTTTGTGTTTCTGTAGATTTTTGAAGGTTCTGCCCAAATAAGTCGACTCTTTTGGTCCAGGGGTCGACTCTTTTGGTCTAAAACTGCACAATCAACTCTCTGTTGGAATGAGTCAACTCTTTTGAGCTAGGGGTCGACTCTTTTGATGTTCCAGCAGAATTTCCAGCCTTTGTTCGAATGAGTAGACTCTTTTTCTTGAGGGGTCGACTCTTTTTTGGAAAATCCTTAACTTTTGCAATATTTCTTCAATCTTCTTCAATATCATCAAGCTCTTTAAGGATCATCCAAATAAGGTTTCTAAGGCTTGAAAAGACTTCTTCAAGGCATGTTGACTTCAAGAACACCTTCAACTCTTCAAGATAAAATCAAATCTGTTTTGATTACTTGTAGAGCTCTTTAATCACCATGACTTCATCCATTTATCCAAGTCTTCTTCAGGATCTGCAAGAGAGCTTCCAAGACTTAAGATCTTCATATTTCAACTGTTCTTTGAGAACTCTTCAATAGATATGGCTTCTTCTTTTTATCCAAGGCTATGAGCATTTTCAATCTTCTTCTTTGACATCCATCATCTTGAAATTTCTTCATTCTTTATAAGATCACTAATGATGAATATGTCATTCATTCATGCTTATCAATCTTCCATCTAAGATTTTCATCATCTTGAAATTCCTTCATTCTTTATAAGATCAACTTTGTTGAATATGTCATCTCATCATGCATATCAACCTTCATTCTAATAGTTACATCACATGTTCTCCATTGTGATAAGCTTCAAGTCATGATAAAAATCTAATAATTAATCTGCACACTTAAGTAGAATTATTAGATCATTAAACCAAGTTTTGTTATCATCAAAATCAAGGCATTGAGTTAACATAAACGTTACAAGGCAGCGTATATATTGAGTGTAGTATTCACACATAAGGTTTACCGAACATAATAGGACGCCAAGGTTTTCAAAAGTATCTAGAATGAAGAAGAAGAAGGAGAAGAATAAAAATCAAGAAGATGTAGCAGTGCATTCACCCTTACCTTCATTGGTCATCCGTGACCCCCGATTAATCTTCACAATCAATCCTGAGTTGAGAGATTTAGCCGCTCATGGCCATGGAAAACAATCAACTATGTATTGAAAACTTTCTGGTATGTAAAAGTTATAAACAAACTATGAATCTTGAATTAATTGCAAAAACTATGGATTCTTGAACAAAATCTTAAATTAAAGCAATAAAACTTGAATTTAATGAAAGTAATTACAAGAATAATGAAAAACCTAATTACTCCTGTGAATTTAAACTAAAAAGTAGTAAAAACCCTAAAAAAAAATGTCCCCCTTCTCTAGAAAATCGAAGGGATATATATAAAGATTGCAAGCAGAGTACTAGCAGGAATATGAATTTCGACCCAAAAATCCTTCTTAGAGTTCGAACCCTAGCAGAGGAGTTCGAACCCTTAGAACCTTGTTTTTCTCTTTTTCCTTCTTAGAGTTCGAACTCTATCAGGAGAGTTCGAACCCTCAGAGCAATTTTTCTCATTTTACTTCTTATAGTTCGAACTCCTATTTTCCCTTATAATCAGGGTTTGAACCCTAAGCCTGCATATGTTTCTTTTAAGTGTCTAACTTTTGAGAGTTCAAACCCTCATATGGGAGTTCAAACCCTAAGGCCAAAATATTCTTTTTCTTCACTTTTTACCAGCCACCGTTCGAACGCCCATTTGCTTCTTATTTCCACCATTCGAACTCCTAGTGCATTTTTCCACACTTATTAACTATCTTCCCTTATATTTTTGCAGCTCAATTCAAGGCTTTTGGAGTCCCTTTCTCGCAATGCTCGTTAGACGTGAACTTGTATAACTTTGCGAAATCTTTCCAACGACGCATCTTTCATTCTATTCTGAGCTACAGATGACAAGTTACACGTTTCCCAAGATAAATCCCAACAACAGCCCTCGATATGCGTGCTCGCACTCCGAATTGCTTTTATGACTCCAAATCCTCTTCTTTATCGACATTTACCTGCAATGAAATCAAAATACGACTCTCAATACAATATACACTAAAGAGGGCATAATTAACCTAATCTAGAGCTAACTTAGGTCAGTTTAGTTGTATCGAACTACACTTATGCAGCTCAATCGAACTACATTTATGCAGCTCAATCACACCCCCCAACTAACCTTTTACTAGTCCCTAGCAAAACTAAGAAAACAAAAAACATATCTCCACTTTCGCAGGAGTCATGAGTGAATTTAGCATATGCACTAAGCTTTTAAACCCCTAGGTTACCCCTAGTGGACGAGTGATGTCTCGTGAGGGCGTACAGTGATGAATACCCATAAACATCTATCCATGTAATGT
Organism: Euryodendron excelsum; assembly: GCA_033060915.1. Classification (NCBI taxonomy): domain Eukaryota; kingdom Viridiplantae; phylum Streptophyta; class Magnoliopsida; order Ericales; family Pentaphylacaceae; genus Euryodendron; species Euryodendron excelsum. The sequence goes on along the minus strand of CM065380.1, from coordinate 22,222,304 downwards.
CAATGCAATATCAAAGAACATGAAACATGTATTAACCTCATTCAAATTAAGTCTCAATCCACCTAAATCATGAGTCATTGCAAGATAAAGGCATAAAGTATCGAAGAAATAAAATACATTAAAGTGTACTACCAATGTCATATAACTCTAATGCCTCGTAACTCATACAATTATGTCCTTTATGCTTCGATCCAAGTCTCACAAGGCAGACACTCAACTTTAAACATGAACAAATAGGATCTTTCAATGGAAAGCTCATTTTCAGAGTAAACATGCAAGACATGCAAAAGAGCAATTCCAATCATCAAAAACCGGTAAGTTATAGGTGTATTGACTTGGCATAGTTTCATGAACGAACATTTACTGTTTTAGTACAATTAGAGAATTGACATTGATGACTTATACACAATTGAATTAAAGATTTATATAATTTTGGATATTCTAAGGCTAAGTGAAAGAAGAGCCAAGAATGGGGACAAAAGAAGAAATAACGAAACTCAACATATGCATTGTGCACTACACATGATAGTCAATAAACACACACTTTTCGATTCCCAACTTTACAACTTTCTTCACTTCTTTTTCATTTGAAATTTTTTTTCTTTTTCTTTTCAACTCCTTTTCATCCCTTTCTTTTCTTTTCTTTACTTTTCAACTCCATATATTTTCAACTTCACAAATATATAAGCAATGCATCAACTCCGGAATTTTGCATTGACAAACTTTTAAGCTCACATGTATACGAATATCAAGAAAGAAATATAGACATGAATGGCTCAATGGAATGAAATGGCCTCTACTTTTATAATTCGAAAACCACATCAAATCAAAACTTGAAGAGCGTATAAGACGTCAACAACTCCAACTAATACTTAACATGTAAATCAAAATCAAGCATAATGAAGCTATTTAATGAATAAAGATCAATAAAATAACCTTGAGTATATGTAAATCACTCTCAAAAGGCGATAAATAGGCTCTAAAGCTCACAAGGTATAAAATCTCCACCTTATAAAGACATGCATGTACAAGCAAGAAACATAACAAGATCATATAGCATACTAGTGCATAACAATGTAAACTCTCTCTTATAATGGTTTTATGACAAAAACTTGCAAAGCATCACAATATCTAAGGTGAATCAATAATAAACTCAAACTTAGTCCAATGCACGACTCAAAGTATCCTCGACATCATAAGCGTATTGACATGAATATAGATATGGTTCCTCAAGATAATCTCCAACACTTCCAATTGTAACAATAAACATAAAGAGTATATGGAAAAGTGTGAGAAATACAAACCAAAGTACCGAACCATATGATACATCAAACCATTACCGAAGACTTCCAAGTGTCCAAAAGGTAGATCGATCATGAATTAATACCTGAAAATTACTCAATAAAGCATAACAAGGTTTGATAGAATAGAACTATTTTTGAAATTTTTGAATTTTTTTTTCTGGGTTTTTATATAAACAAAAAGAACAAAACGAAACAAAAAACTAGTAGTCTCCTACCCCCCCCCCCCCCCCCCAAAAAAAAACTAGAATGATGCAATGTCCTAAATGCATCAAGCAAAAAGAAACAAAAACATGAATGCATGAAAAAAGGGATGGAAAAACCCGGTGAGACAACACCCTCCCCTCAACTAGGGGAGAGCTCTAAAAACAAAACAAAAGAAAGCAAAAACTATCTACCTACTCATACACTACCAAAATACACAAGAAAAGACTATCCAACTCCGCATCGAGGGCGTTTCAGTGCATAGAGCCACTTACCATTGACCATTAATAATGAATGCAACATTAATAAATATGCATAAGTTTGAATAATATTGAACCCAAAATTATATAAAACACTCATGCGAGTTTGTAAAGGATAAAGAATAAAACTAAAATCTTGCATGATAGGGATGTTAAGACTCAATTCATGTTGAATATAAGTATGGGATATCTCACTATCCATTACTCCTTCCTTGGTCACCTTTTTCTGTTGGGAGTCCTTAATCTCGGGCTCCTCTCTCTTGGGTTCCTTTCCTTCACTCTCCATTATCCCTTCCTCCTTTACCTCTTCTTTAGGTATCACTTCCCTCAGTTCAGACACCTCAAGACAAATAAATACCTCTCCTTTAACCTCATCATCATCATCATCCACCCTAAGAATGTTTTCCCTTGGATCAGACACCACGAGAACGTGGATGTTCTCTTATTCATGCTCAGTCTTAAGGGTGATAACGGAGAGCCCTTGGTCATGACTACTCATATATGGACTCGTGAACATCTCATATGTAGAATCATCTTGAGGTTGAGCCGGAAGCTCTTCCTTCTCACAATCCATTGCCTCGTATGATAATAGTGCCAATCGATGAGTTAGGTCATCTAATTCCTAACGAATTTGTGCAAGAGTGTCAGTTTGTGCCTTTATATTAGTATCCTCGAATCCTGAGGACATACCTATGGGATATGGCATGTAAGATGACTGTATGTGCTCTTGATTCTCTACCAAAGGTTGATAAGATAATAAAGGATATGTCTCGTGAAACGTATAAGGTGAAGTAACAGGTGGATATGAATCATAAGCATATAGTGGAGACGAAGGTGGTACATGGTAGTACGGTTGTTGTGGTGGTTCTTCATAAGAAGTATATGGTGAAGCTTGAGAGCTCCACTCTGAATAGTTTGGAGGTGGATAATAGTCTTGTGGTTGTGCCGTGTATGAATTAGGACTTGTAGCAAGAAAATTCTAAGGATAATCCATAAATAAGATGTATGCAACACCAACCAACAAGTATATGAAAACAACTTATCCTCCTAATCCCACAACAATTATGCACAAACCCAATGTAACCAAAAGAAAAACAAAAATAAGTGCTCAAAAATAAAAGATGGAATGAAGTTACCCAAACGAGCTATTGAGTTCCCTCGTGTTTGTAGAATGATGGTGAAGTGCTTCCTCCAAAATAGAATCTCCAAGGCTCGTCCACCAACGTAAAATGCAGCTTCCCCAGCAACGGCGCCAAAAATTGCTTGAATGCTACCGAGTTAGATGGTGCTCAACTGCAAGTGCACGGGTCGCGATGCAATATAGAATCTCGAAAATACAAGTATCATCCCTCAAGGAGCAATGCCAAGGTGTTCACAAGAAAACTCTACGACTAAACCCAATCCTAACTTCACTCAACTGATGCTTTTAAAAAGCGAAAAGAAAAAGAAAATCTTGTATTTGGTTTTTTGAATGAATTATACTATCTCTGAATAATGCAAGTGAATAAAACTGACTGAAACTTTGTAAAGAAGATAACTCAAAATCAATTGATCCGATCAATCAAGTTTCTCGGACTCCCAATGAAGGTTTTATATAACTCAAATCTCTAGAAAATCGAAGGGATGTATATAGAGATCGCAAGCAGAGTCCTAGCAGGAATATGAATTTCGACCCAAAAATCCTGCTTAGAGTTCGAACCCTAGCAGAAGAGTTCGAACCCTCAGAACCTTGTTTTTCTCTTTTTCCTTCTTAGAGTTCGAACTCTGTCAGGAGAGTTCGAACCCTTAGAGCAATTTTTCTCATTTTACTTCTTATAGTTCGAACTCCTATTTTCCCTTATAATCAGGGTTCGAACCCTAAACCTGCATATGCTTCTTTTAAGTGTCTAACCGCTGAGAGTTCGAACCCTCATATGGGAGTTCGAACCCTAAGGCCAAAATACTCTTTTTCTTCACTTTTTACCAGCCACCGTTCGAATGCCCATTTGCTTCTTGTTTCCACCATTTGAACTCCTAGTGCATTTTTCCACACTTATCAACTATCTTCCCTTATATTTTTGCAGCTCAATTCAAGGCTTTTGGAGTCCCTTTTCTCGCAATGCTCGTTAGACGTGAACTTGTATAACTTTGCGAAATCTTTCCAACGACGTATCTTTCATTCTATTCTGAGCTACAGATGACAAGTTGCACGTTTCCCAAGACAAATCCCAGCAACAGCCCTCGATATGCATGCCCGCACTCCGAATTGCTTTTATGACTCCAAATCCTCTTCTTTATCGACATTTACCTGCAATGAACTCAAAATACGACTCTCAATACAATATACACTAAAGAGGGCATAATTAACCTAATTTGGAGCTAACTTAGGTCAGTTTAGTTGCATCGAACTGCACTTATGTAGCTCAATCAAAAGGTCACTTTTCCCTTATAAATTAATGAACCTTTCTTTTGCAATAATGGAGATAACATAAAAATTCCAAAGGAAATAGAATCATTTGAACTTGCATAAATAGTAAGCAGCACAGAATAAATGCCATCTTTAAACAAATCAGAACTAATAAAGAAAATGCAGGATCTGTAATTCATCCAAGTATCCGGGGAAAAAATTAAATTTCAGTTTGTCAGAGCTAAATAATGACCGAGACTAAGATTACTATATCTTACCAATCTCTTGTTCATTTCTGCTTCCACAAGATGAGCTAAAAGTTTCTCTGTCTCAATCTGGAAAAGAACAAAGGAGGGGAACAATCACTAGACAACAACAGTCACAAGTTTCTATTTCATAGCACCAGAAGGATCTCATGCCTAAATACCTGGGATAACTATGCAGTATCATTCGATTTTGGAAAGAGCAGCAGCTGTAACATCAAACATGAAAATCGCCAACATTTAAGGACAAAAAAGAAAAAAATAAAGATACCCTTCAATGTCAGTATATGTGGGATAATAAACCTGCTATCTAATAAAGGATAGCAAAAATTCAGGGGGTAGAACCAGCGGCAGCAGAAGCAGCAGAGGCAGTAGCTATGGGGAAGAACGGCTGGGGAAACGGCGGCTGGAGGCGCTGCTGGAGGCGACCACAGGAGAACCGCAGCGGCGGAGGAGGAGAAGGCGGCAGCAGCAGCGGCGGCGGCGGCAGCAACATTAGTGGCGGCAGAAGCGGCAACGGCAGTAGCTATGGAGGAGAACAATGGCTGGAGGTGCTGTTGGAGGAGGCGGCAGAGGAGGATGAGGAGGAGAAGGAGAAGGATGGGGGGGGGGGGTTGTTGATTCTCTCAAATCAGGCTCCGAGGGCTTTTGTTCGAGTGAGAGAAAAGGGGAAAGGGAAATTGGGAAATCTTGGGACTAAAACGACGTCGTTTTGATTAATATTTGCTACTGGCGAACGCTATCACAAAAATCCTTGCAAATACTAACCTTTTGCGACGAGAACTTGATCATTGCAAAAATGCCGTCGTTAAAATCACCATTTGCCACGAGAGATTAGCTATCACAACAACACCATCACAAATATGAGTTTTTGTGACGGCATTTGCGACGAATAATCTTCCGTGGCAAATGCCACTTTTTGCGACGGGAAAGTGGCTGTCGCAAAAAGTGGCATTTTTAGTAGTGATAGCTGTTGATAGAAGATTTAGAGAATGGTAAAAATCAGAGAATTTTGATACCTGTCGATCGATCATGATTGACTTCAGTCAAAGATTTAGAGACTGAAGTGAATCAAATTTGTTCGATTGACTTCGATCGTCTTTGATTGAGTTTTAACTTCGATCGTCTTCAATTGAGTTTGATTGATTGAATTAATTGACTTCGCTACATCGAAACGTGAACATTTTGCACATTTGGAAATAGTCGTATATGGCAGAAATTTTAGTTTCCTATATAAATGGAAAGCCCTTCTAGGGTTTTTAAGAGAGCAGTCGCACCAAAAAGAGTTTCTAAGAGTTTTCTTAACATCTAAGAAGCTCTCAGTTGATTCTTAACAACATCAACAAACCTTATTCAACTTTGAAGAATTGAAGTCTTGATGGAGTACAAGGCGACAAATCTGTATTAAAAGGAATTGTACGGTGATCAAGCACAGTAATCGTGAATTGATGAGTCGAGCAAGTACAAAGAAATCAAGAGAGTTAAGGAGTCAATGGGGATTTGGTTGTAAATGTTCTTAAATTGTTTAACAGTAGTTTTAGTGCATGATCTTTGTCCAACGAAGTGGACACGTATTTTTTTTTTCAGTTTGACTTTCCACGACAAAAATCTTGTGTCAATTGTGATTGTTTTTTACTTAGGTTGAAATGAGTTGTGAATGCACTTAGTCAGAATTATATTATCATATTATCGTAGTATTACTTTAATACATATCATTTAGCAAAGCAATAGTTGGACAAAGGTTTTTCACATGGTGTTTTAATGCTTGGAAAAAAAAAAAAAAAAAAGAAGAGGAAAGAGAAATTAGCTAGCATATATGCATGTGGGCCGGTGCTAAATGGGGTTGGTGGGCGGCCGATTGTCGTAATGCAAAGCTTTGTTGGAATGTATCGACTTAGTATATATATATATCCGGCACATAAAAGAGCACACAGCTGCATGGGGAGGTTCCTTATGATGGCACCCAGAAGGTTGCACACAATAGTCTTTCAGAATGAAGACTATCTATAGCAGTGCCGTACTTTAAACATCAACCATTCATTTGAAGGATCCCGTCCTTCTTCCACCTACCACCTAAACCCTAATATGGACTGAATTTCTATGGCTGAGAGAGAGAGAGAGAGACAGAAAGAGAGAGATTTTGAACAATTTAACATTAAATATAGATGCCAGAGTAGGAAAAGATGGTGGCAATGGGAGGAAAAAACACTTACGAGGTTAATTTTAGAAAGGGACAAGGATTTCCTCCAATCAGATTGGAGGAATTCTTTTTGCTTTGTATATGTGACAGCATATTAAGTTGTCATGTATTAAAACTGTGTTAATAATCTATTTATACTAGGTGTTAACCTGTACAATGCACGAAGAATAATGCTTGTTCCAATTTTCAATAGAAATGTTATGAGTAATTAATCTAAATCTAAAATAATTAAGAATATAAAATAAATTAAAACTCTTTAGAGTGTTAATATTATTTACGAATGAAAAACATAAAATATGTAAGTATACCAGCCTCACTTGATGGATAAATTTGTTATTCAAATTTTAATCATTTAAGAAATAGCAACTATTTGAATTGGACTCAATTATTTTTTGATTTGCTCTCTCTTTTACTGTAATAATTTTTTAGACATGATTTAATTGTTGTATACATATAAGTGGGTAGTTAAAGTTGTAATTCGTAACTTTTTAAGTAATACTTAACTGCTTATGTATATCTCTTACAAAACTAATAATATGAATTATCAAACAAATTGTATAGTTATCTAACAAATTATCTCTGGACGTAACATTTTAAAAGTATCAAGGTATATAGAGCGTTACGTAAAAAAAAAACAAAATATAAAGATAAACACAACTTTTATACATATATATATATATAATTCTTTCTAAATTTTAGCACTAATAATGAAATTATTATATCTATAAAAAATATTTAAATATAAATAAATATATAAATACATAATTAAATAATATACTGTCCGTACATAGGCTAAGAAAAGTGATTCCAGCCTGGTTAGAGGAGACCTTTGCCTTTAGAAAAGGAAATGACAGAAAATCAGTAGTGCCAGAGTGGAATGTAAAGGAAAAGAGGGTCTGGGCTACCATATGTAGCAACCCACTCTCAGCGTTTACCAATTGAAGCAGAGAAATGAGCCCAACTGAATCTCTTTACTTGAAGTGACATCTCACCACTAGACACTACTCTTTGTACGTGGCATTTTGGGTGGATCTCCTTTATACCCCCACCCCTCTACTCCCTCTTTAGATTATCTCTACAAATGGTACCGTACGTTCCTGTAGGATGTGTTAAACTAGGAAAGTTCTAACAAAACCATTCTCAGGCATTTCCCCCTTTTTTTTACCAGAAAAACAAAGGCCTCAAATATCTTTTGGTAGCTTGAGATTGTCCGAACAGTATCAGCCTTTTTCTTTCCAATAAAAGAAGGAACTCCTTTGAAAAACCCATATTTAATTTCGTCCTTTTCTGGTATTGCTGGGGTTAAATATATACATATTCGAATGTAGCATACACAGAATACAGATATACATATATATATATATATAGAGAGAGAGAGTATGTGTGTCAGGGATGACAATGGATTAGAAAAAGGTAAATATCTGACTAAACTCGGCCGTGTAGAGAGGGTATAAAGGATTTAAAATGGAAACAAAAGTGTTAAACTAACTCTGTACGGGTATAGAGGCGGGGATAAACTTAGGTTCTTCTCCGCTTCGCACCCGCTATACCCGTTAGGTATTAGTATAATTAATAATTACATAGAGCTCAATTATAAATATTAAGACTTAAAAAAGAGGTTGAACTATAAATTTTAAAACAAAAAATGAAGGCTCACCTGTGAATAATAAAATTTAAAATTTTTCAATCTATTTTTTTGCTCTTTTATTATTATTTTTATTTGTTTTTGGGACTGTTTTTTTAGTGTTATTGGGTTTGACGGGTGTGGGGTGGGGGCAGAAGCCGGGGCAGAGGCGGGGGTGGACGAAGATTTTTACCCGCGAGACGAGAATGAATGTCCAATAAAATACCCGCATAGGTGTGGAGGCGGGGATGGAGGTGAATGTTTTAGGTGAATACGGGAATAGAGGTGTTAATCCCTGTCCCGCGTCAGTCCACTACCATCTATAATGTGTGTATGTCAAATCATCCTTTTTTGCCCCCTCACTTTTCAATTTTTCACATCACAATTGTCAATATCAGACCGACTAGCATACCGGTTTTGTTATTGATACAATATGTACTGATACTAGTACAATACTGGATACTGTTTTGAATTTATCACGATAATATTATATATTTATAAAAAAAATATTTTACAAAATTTGGCATTACTCATACAAGATAGTATTCAATAATGAATTATTTTAGCATAACATAAGAATGTTATTCAACCCAAATATATATTTAAAAATACTTAAAAGATATATTATTGTCTATTATGTGTCAACACAAGTTCTAATACATATTTATCATCAAAATACAATTAAATTAAATTATATTAAAATAAATTATGCAAAATTCAGTACCATCCGATAAATACGGTATTAGTCGGTAACGCTCAGTACCATCGATATTGATCGGTATTAATTGGTATTCACGGTACTTTGATTGGTACAAAATTTACATTTATTAGTATCGTTTTGTTTCATAGCTAGTTCGGTACGTACTGCCCCCAAGTTGATAACTATGTTTCACATCCCTTAATTATACATATTCTTTTTCTTTTTTTTTCTTTTTCTAACTGTTAAGACAAATAATGGCCAAGGAGAGAGAGAGAGTGTGTGTTCAATGATCATACTTTAAGATAACCCAGCCTTAATGCCTCCTGAAACATTTTCTAAAATTCCACTAAAAAAGTAAATACTAATAATCTACTTCTCTGGGCCTCCACAGATCTGATGTTGCTTGTAGGTCCTTCTCTCTTTTTTTTTTTGCTAGGCCTTGTAGGGTCCTTCTGATCAGCTCTATAAATACGAGGTTCTACTTCAATCCTCAATAACAAACCTTCCAAGAGGAAAAAAAAATATTTTTCTTGTTCAATTTCACAGGCCTCCTCTCTCTCTCTCTCTCTCTCTCATGGCTAGAATGCCAGATCCTCTTGTGGTGGGAAGGGTGATCGGAGATGTTATTGATTACTTCTCTCCTAGTGTCAAAATGAGTATCACTTACAACTCCAACAAGCAGGTCTTTAATGGCCATGAGCTATTTCCTTCGTCAGTGACCATTAAACCTAAGGTTGAAGTTCATGGAGGTGAAATGAGGTCCTTCTTTACACTGGTATATTCTTCTGTAGCCCCACCATTATTGCCTCTTTTCTCTTCTTTATTTGGAAGTTGACCCTATCAGCAATCTTGCAGATTATGATAGACCCAGATGTTCCTGGTCCCAGTGATCCATACCTGAGGGAGCACTTACACTGGTATGCCCCGTAAAAAAAAATGAAATGGAAGTTCCTAAAAAGAAATGAAAATGCACTTATATTACCATTAAACATGTTGCCATACATGATAATTCTGCATATATATATATATATGTATGTATATATTCCCCATAAAAAAAAAACAGAAAAAAAGTACGCATAGAAAAACAAAATGAGAAGTCCACCAATCAACATTAATAAACAAGCACTGAGAATTTTAGATGTTTACCAATGGATATATATGCATCAAGGATTACTACATATGGGCCAACAAATCAAAATAGACTTTCTATTGTTTACCATGTAGAATGTGCTACACCCATACCAATTGTGGTACCTAGTTGCTTGATTTCTGAGGTCCATCATTTCTTTCTGAGGTCCACCAATCCAACATGACCAGAAAATAGAAGAGCTTTGCAGAAAGCTAGCTAGACATACATATTTGGCAACAGGCCACTAATATTTGCAGCTTTTTTGGACCATCTTACAGGATAGTCACAGACATTCCAGGCACAACTGATTCCTCCTTTGGTATGTCTTCTCATCAATACAGAGAGAGAGAGAGAGAGAGATATCATGGGATAAAAAGTGACTTATTTTAGTTGTGGGTTTGGCAAATATATATGCAGGAAGAGAGGTGGTGAAGTATGAAATACCAAGGCCAAACATAGGGATCCATAGGTTTGTGTTTGTTCTCTTCCATCAGAGAAAAAGACAGGCAGTGACCGCACCGGCTTCAAGGGATGGATTCAATACGCGAAAATTTGCAGAAGAGAATGAACTTGGCCTCCCTGTTGCTGCTGTCTTCTTCAATGCCCAAAGGGAAACAGCCGCAAGAAGGCGTTGATCGATGATGAACAAGATCCAACCCACTGTGTTTTATCACTTAGCTAGAATCTGAAGTATTTCGAGCACTATATATTATGGATGTATATGTAAATAGGCTTCTCTTTAACTCTTCCCGCACCTTCAAGCACAATAATCTTCATGTAATATGAGGTTAATTTGACCGAAATCTAAGTTGTCATAGCGGTTAACTTGGAACAACAAAAATATGAAACAAAAGTTGTAATCTCTCTCTCTCTCTCGCTGGGTGTTTTGTGGGTGTGACCGGACATGTACTATTTGGTTAGATTTGCACACCTATTGTTTATTCCATGTAGCTTTGTTATAATTGGCAAGCAGTAGATTTAAACGCCTATTTTTTTTTTTTATCCCAACTATCTTTGTTGTACTCGGAAAGTTTGTAAGTTTTGATTGGGAAGTCTCATAGGCTGTCTGCTTTTTGGCAGATAGTTTTGACAGTCTATTAATACCAGAAAATTTATGGTACATGGTACTAAATGATACTCTTAATTTCATGATTGAACTAGGTATTTGGAGTGGAGATTAGACGAGATCATGTATTATCAAACCTAAGTCCTTTTTGTAGTAAAATTTATTTTTTTATATATAATTATAAATTCATAAGCAACGCTATATATAAATTTTTTTTTCACCTATTTGTTTATTCACTACACACAATACATGTAGAACCTACATTAATAAATACATATAGGCTCTATTCACTATTGTCTAAAGAGTAAGAAAGTAAGTAAGAAAATAGTTTACTTATAGCACTTCCCATAAATCCATTTATTTGCAAGTGTTTTTAAATCAACTCATCTTATATTTTCATTTTTAATTTGGTTAATTTGTCAATTGCTCAATCAATAGAAAGAAGAGCATTCAATAATTATGATATGTTTTGAAGTTTTTGCCACATCCAATAATGTTTGTGAGAACAACTACTTATAGGACAAAAATGCTATAGTCCGTATATTTTCTCATTGCATTTTTTCATCTACTAGACACAATCGGGTCTCAAAAATATTTGTTAATTGTAATGCTACACATTAACCGATATTTTTATTTTATATCCCCTATTTTCCCTCCTACACATAAAGTTGTAGGACTCATTTAATAAATTCAAACAGGACCCACTCATTTGTGATACGAGTGGGAATAGATATTGAGAAATGGATGTATACGTAACATTTTACATATCTAAATGTGGACTCCCCTATATTGTTTCTCATAATTAAGAAAACACTGCAAGAAAAGTTTTTGGCTGTAGCAGATAATTGACACTTTCAGCATGGTCCAATGGGGGTTACAAAGAATGTTATCAGATCACTACCCTATTCTCCTCACTGACGCAATTTTGGATTGGGGTCGAAAACCATTTAAAGTCTTTAAAGCATGATTTAGAATGAAATCTTTTATCATTTTAGTTAAAGAGGTTTGGTCAAATACAATCATCTCAGAAGAAAAGGGTTTGTTCTTATGAAAAAACTGCAGAAACTAAAGAGGAAAATCAAAATTTGGAAAGCTTCTAAAGAAGAAAAGTGAAACTCAAAGCCCAAGAAATTGGAAGATGATCTTCATAAGATGGATATAATGCCAGCAGAACTCAACTCTCTTTATCAACAGAGTGTACCCCCAGATCTTATTTAAAAAGGGAGAAACTTAAAACAAAAATTTTGGAAATATTATGTTATGGAGGAATCAATGGCTCGACAAAGTCAAAGATGTTATGGCTTAAAAAGGGAGATTTGAATACAACTTTTTTTTCTTTTTCATATTACAATGAAGGCTAGGTTCAGGAAGAATCATATAGGTCAATTATTATGCAAAGGTCGAATTGTGTCAGATCCAGGTTGTATTAAAGATGAAGTTTATAAGCATTTTACAGGACTTTTCTCTGAACTATTTAAACACGGGCCACTGTTGGAGGGAGATGTTATACTAAAGCTCAAAACTTCAAGCAGATATGCTTTGGAATCAGCTTTTGAGGAGAATGAAATTTGGTAAGCAGTCTGTAGCTGCAAAAAGAGCAAAGCCCCAGGCTCTGACGGGTTTAAGCTCAGCTTCATCAAAAAATTTTGGCATATTATTGAAAGGGGATTTTCTCAATTGTTTGGAAGAATTTCATCATAATGGTAAGGTGATGAAAGGTTTAAATGCCTCTTTTATAACCTTAATCCCAAAGGAAGAGTGTCTAGATTCCTTATCTAAGTTCAGACCTATCGGTTTAATATCCTCAATGTATAAAGTGATCTCCAAGGCTTTGGTCATCAGAACTAAAGGGGTGATTGATGAAGTGATTAGTGTAAATCAATCAGCATTTATCAAAGGTAGACAGATTTTAGATAGGATATTGATTGCTAATGAGATCATTGATGATTGGAAGAAAAACAAGAAGCAGGGAGTAGTTCTCAAAATTGATTTTGAAAAAGCTTTTGACTCAGTTAACTAGATCGTTTTGGTTAAAAATGATGTAAAAAACGGTCTTTGGTTCTAAATAGTGTCATAGGATCCTTGAATGCATTTCTTCAGGATGGGTTTCAGTTTTGGTGAATGGGGTGCGTACAAAAGAGTTCAAGATGGAAAGAGGTTTGAGTCAACGGGATTCTCTATCTCCTTTCCTATTTAACATTGTGGCTAAGGGGTGGAATGTTCTATTGCAGAGTGCAATTGAACTGAATTTGATTGAGGGGATTAAGGTGGATACCAGCAGCCTTTTTTTGTCTCATCTGCAACTTGCAGATGATACTATTCTTTTTTGTAAAGTTGACATGGATCAATTAGACATGGATTAATTGGTCATTATCAAGAGAATCTTTAAATGTTTTGAGCTTTTATCTGGATTGAAAATTAAGTTCCATAAGTCAGTTATCTGTGGAATAGGTGCTGATGGGGGCTTTAAGAATCATGTGGTTGATTTGTTCAATTGTAAGAAGCATAATCTTCCTTTGAGACATCTTAGACTAAAGATAGGAGCTAATCCTAGATCGTATAATTGCTGGGCAGAGGTTATTGAGAAGATTAAGGCCAAACTTGCTAGATGGAAAAGGAAATATTTGTCTATTGGGGAAAGACTTACATTATTAAAATCTACCTTATCTAATCTACCAGTGTTTTACTTATCCATGTACAGAGATCCATCTAAGGTATGCAGATCAATTTAGCAATTACAAAGAAGCTTCCTGTCAAGTTATTGTGCAACAAAAAAAAAAAAAATTCACTGTGTTAATTGGCAGCAAGTTTTAGTAAGTAAGGAGAAAGGAGGGCTTTGGGTAATTCTCATTAAGGTTATGAACATGGCTCTCTTATCCAAATGATGGTGGACATTTGTATCAAATAGAAATGCCTTGTGGAGGAGATACATGCAACAAATGCAATTTTAGTGATAAGAGATGGATTCATTGAGATTTTAATCTTGATTTATGTTATGTGATTTGGAAAGACATTATGTTGGCTGCAGAGGTCAAAAGAACTTCAAGAGGGTACTGCTATCTCATTTGAAGATCTCAGTGAATTCTAATTCTATGACAGAGTTTTGGAATGAAGTTTGGCTATAAGATAGAGCATTAGAATTTATATTTCCAAAGCTTTATGATATATCAACTCAGAAATATGCTCCAATCTCAAAAGTGCTTGAAACAGGAGGGAATTGGAATCTGCTTTTTCGTAGGGGATTATTGAGATGGGAAATGAATATCCTTACTGAATTGATTAATCTTTTGAATAATGTCAGCTTGATCAATGACACTTTGGATAAAATCAGTTGGACTGTTAGGAAAGAAAAGGAGTTTTCTATTAAATCCTTTTGTCAAGTGGTGGAGGAATCCAAAGGTTTGATAAATGCTTATGAAAAAATTGTTTGAAAGATTTATGCTCCATCAAAGATTCAACTTTCGGGTGGATGGCTTTGGAAGGCAAGATCAAAACCACAGATCGGTTCATTATAAGAGGAATTTCATCTTCTACAGAGGAGCCTTTGTGTGTGTTGTGCCAACAAGATTTAGAATCAGTTGATGATCTCTTGTAATATTATAGTGCTTCTTGAAAGATTTAGTGCAGTGTTCTAAATTGGTGGGATATGTTATGGGTGTGCCCAAAGATTTTGTTTATCATTGTAAGATCTATATTGTAATTGGCAGAATCGTGTGATAAAAAAATATTGTATTTGTGTCCTAGTATGTCATGTATGTTCAAACCAATGCTAAGGAGGGCTTGGACATCTATTTGGGGACAAAGGAGTTCAAAACTGGAGATTACAGCAGACTTCGCCACCTTTTTGCTAAGGTGTCGCCCCAGCAAGATTTGTAAAAATTGGACAGTGACTGTCACTATGGTCTCGCCACCCTCTCGCCCCAACAAGACCTAAAGATTGTGGACAGTGGCTGTCACCACCTTCTCCTCACCTTCTCGCCCCAGTGAGATAGCGAAGGTGGTCTTGTCACCTTCTCGCCCCAGCGAACTCCTGAACGTATTTTTAGCGAACTACTCCTATTTGTTTCCAAAGAGCTTCAATGCCTATATAAGCTTCAAGGCTTTGACTTCTAGGGATAATACAGTTAAGAGAAATATAGAGAGCCTCCAAAGAAAAACCCTAGAATCTCCTTAGCAAGTTGAAAAACTTCAAATCTTCATTGATCTCAAATAGTCTTGGTGGTGCATCAAGGCAAGGATACACGGTGTGGTGTTTGTCGTGGTTCAAGCACGGGAGAACAATGAGTTGCAGGGTATGCAAATAAGGTTTGAATTCAACTTAGATTCGGGAAATTTGGATTGGTACAGTTGTAAGTGTTCTTGTAAATTGTTCGATTGTTCATAATACTTGAAACTTAGGTTAGACTAGGTCCCGTGGTTTTTTTCTGGTTTGGGTTTCTAGGACAAAAATCATGTGTTTATCATGTGATTGCTTTACTTTTCATGCATGCAATTTTATTAGTGTGTGATTGATTAGATTGTTTAACAAGAATTAATCAAGCGAGCCTCCAAGTGATTGTAAATCCAATTAGATCAGAAATTTCAATCATGCATACTAGTGGTTTACATTGAAGAATTTCAATATGGGAAAATCAATATGGTCTTCCTTATTTTTGGCAGTTAGCTAGAACATATGGATTGCTAGAAATGAAGTAGCATTCAACAAAAAAACTTTTGATCGGCTGGAGGTGGTGGATAAAATTAAATCTCAAGTGGCATGGTGGATCAAAGCTAAGTCTAAGGAGATATCTTTTTTACCCTTTATAATTTCTTCAACTCCATTGAAGGTGGTAAAAATTTGAAAGGGTTTTTGCTTTTTTTCTTCTGCTGTCTTGCTTTGTGTTAGGGTTGTTGGTACTTTACCAACTTGTTTTTTCTGTTTTCTTTTGGTGCAAATTCATTTGCCAAGGATTCCTTGGTTATTTTGAATTCTATCCCAATTTTCTCTAATGCTTCTTCTCTATTATAATATTTTCTCTTTCGCTGTTCAAAATAAAAGAAAAAAGGTTTGTGGCTACTGCATTTTTCCTCCTAGGCCTTTATTTTTAGGGCTAAAATGCATATGGTTTGACTTGCTAGATATTGATAAAAATTTCAAATTTTGCTCTCAGAATGGAAATGACCAAATATCATGTTTCTTGATCACTCCAAAGTATTGTGATTAATATCTGCCAATGTGTGATTGTGATACAGTAATAACTCGATGAACTCCGAGACTGATCCACAGGGATTGAATTGAGTCAACCTAATAGGTAAAAACAACGATTCTTCTGTAAAAAAAATAATAAACCTACCAAAGTGAAGTGAAAGTAAACTAAAAATGAATGAGTTGAGAGATGAATATTACCTAAAACAGAAATAAAAACTAAACTTGTGATTGATGAATGGAAAGGTTGGAGTCAATTGATCCGAATGTCAATGTCCTTAGCATTTCATTAACATTCTTTTTTGTAACTCAAACCATTGGCTTTGTCATAAGTCTTTGATTTAGAAGATGAAGCTTTAAAACCTAAGCCCTTGATTCTCGAACCTTATTTCACAATATTTGGCTTCAAGTGTTCATACCATCAATATAAGTAACTATAATCCCAAACCCTAATTTGTGTATTATAACTCAAGAACATAATAAAAAACCTCTTGTTTTCACTAGATCAAGGTGATATAGAATCAATAACTTTCAATTTAACAAAAGATTTAAACATTCAAAACCATAGAATCTTAATGATTTTCCAAAGTTACATCAAACATCCATCACAATTGAACCCAAGATTAGGTTTAGTGAAACATCACTATAAAGAACATGTTTGAATTCAAGATTGGAATTGTTGATAGATTTATAAAGATTGAAAGAAAACCTTTACAAACCTTCAAAAACCTTCAAGATCTCCTTCAAAATACTCCAAAAATGAATCCCCCTCATCTAGGGATAATTACAAGTATTTATATGCTAATCTAGAATCCTAAATTAAAAAGGAAACAATAAAGTTCGAAGTTGAACTGTGTTATCGTCCAAACGATGAGATTTGAAATATGAGAAATCTTTTGTTGGTCGTCCGAACGACCAAAACAAGGTATCTTTTTTTCGTCCAAACCACGATCATTCAACGTTCGAACGATGTTCGGACAACAAGTGTAGTTCTGAAACATCTCTCTAAATCTCTAGCCATCATCCGAATGACCAAAACAAGGTATCTTTTTTCGTCCAAACCACGATCATTCAACATTCGAACGATGTTCGGACAACAAGTGTAGTTCTGAAACATCTCTCTAAATCTCTAGCCATCGTTCGAACGGTGTTCGAGCAATGGCTTCAGTTGACAACTTCTGCAGGCTTCTCTCTCTACTGCAGCTAACGTCCGAACAACTATAATAATGAGCTATGCTTTCAGCATCCTTTTCAACTCCATTCCTTTACCTGTAAAGTTTTAAACAATACAAGCATCAATTCTAACAATTCCTTTGAAAACTACCTAATTACTATACATTCTAATTATAACAAAATATAAATTGGAGGTTTAAACAACATTTATGAAGTGAAATCCCTTGTGGTCAAATTTTAAAATTTTATTTTTTAAAAATTTTTTACCAATTTTTCAAAAACTTGGTTGAATTGTTTTTGCCAAAATAATAAGAAATACTTAAGGTTGTTTTTCGAAATTCTGTAACTTGGTGGTTCTGAATTCTATCCCAATTTTCTGTTATGCTTCTTCTCTATTATAATATTTTCTCTTTCACTGTTCCCAAAAAAAAAAAAAATTGTGGCTGCAGCATTATTCCTTCTAAGCCTTTATTTTCAGGGCTAAAATACCTATGGTCTGAGTTGCTAGAAATTGATAAAAATTTCAGACTTTGCTCTCATAATGCAAATGACCAAATATCATGCTTCTGGTCAAATTTTAAAATTTTTTACCAATTTTTCAAAAACTTGGTTGAATTGTTTTTTGCCAAAATAATAAGAAATACTTAAGGTTGTTTTTCCAAATTCTGTAATTTCAATTTTCCCAAATTCAATCAAATATTCCAACTTATTTTTTCTTCTAAATTTCTTATCTGTGATTTGACTAATTTAGATTATTGAGTTTTAGAGACCTAGGCATAGAGTTCTTTTTTTTTTTTTAAACTTTGAATGAAACTTATGAAATCTATCCAGAAATAGTAGTGAATTTTCTTTATATTCGTTGTGCAGATAATTTAATCAGTTTCATTATTAAATTAGTTCAAAAAAATCAATTTTTTTTATTAAATCAGCCCAAATAATTCCAAATGAGCAGTAATTCCTTTGCAATTGAATCAAGTGCGTATATTAATATGTAGGAACATGTCAAGAACTATATGAGAAAGCAAAGGAGCTTAGCGATAATTATTCACTTTTTTAAGGAAAAATATATAGAATAATGAGAATTTTCGATCACTGTGGCTCCCTCTAATTAAAATTGGGTCCCTAAATATTCCTCTGGAAAAACAACAAAGTTTATTTGTCGAAATACATCTTCTAATCCATCCACGCACCAAGTGTAGGTGAGATTTTTCAGAAAGGTTGGGTCGAACTCTCAAGCCCCAAATAGATGAGCCCAAACTCTCTCTGCAAGAAAAGAAAGTTAAAATGGGTCGACCCTTGGTGGGTCGATCACACTTCAATGATTAAGTTAGCAACTTAACCAAGATAGAAACGAATGAGGGTGGTGAATACTTGGAGTTAACTGTCCATACCTGGCTCTCAATGTCATGAATATTTATAGTGTGATCGATAGAGTGTGTTTGGCCTTGGCCTATCAGCAGGCTCTCATGGCCTGTTGGATAGGCGTCATCATTGACGCTGCTTGACCACTTACAGGATCTGGTGTACCGTCGTGAGGGATTCCGGCTGACTAGACGTGCACGTCGACGTCGCGTGGGCAGCCGCTCCTACATTAAATGCGAGTCAACTATGCATTTAATGCTCGAAGACCGTTAGCGGTTTGGGTTTATCTCTCACGGTTTGGGCCATGGCGGGGAGGAGGTTGGCGGTCAAGGCCGGCCCGTCCTTTATTTATGATCTGAACCGCAAAACAATCCTAACTTTAATTTGTGTAGATTGGGCCTTACCCATTGAGTTGGGCCGGAAAATATTCTTTCACACCAAATAATAGGTTTTTCTAAAAAAAGAATCAGGGGGAAATCGTAAATTGAACAAGGCTGAAATTGGCACACCTTGGCGCTATGCAAGGACATTTTAAAAAAATTCAAGACCCCTACGTAAGAACATTTAAAAAATTTTAAAATTCAAACATAGTATAAATTTAACAAATGAAAAATATATGGAGTTGATCATTTCAGTTTGGCTTGTTCAATGTCAACTCAATATACATATGTTCTATCTAAAATCATCATGTTTATTACAAGTGACAGTCGCGTCAATTGTCATTTAAAATGTGACACATTAAATAAGTTTCACTATTTAAAGATAAGTTTTACATAATGTGTGACATATCAAATGAAAAGTAACTCATAACCGCGATTGATAGCAACACTCTTACTATCAAGCCAGAAATATCAATTGAAAGGATTCCCTTGTTGAAAACTGTCCCACCGTCCTCAGGTCACCCATGCAAAGGGGGTCTCAGGTCTCAACACGCCCTCTTGAGAAGGAGTGGTGCATTGATTCGTTAAGCCTGTAAAGCCTGTTCATGATATATATATATATATATATATAGAGAGAGAGAGAGAGAGAGAGAGAGAGAGAGAGAGAGAGAAGTAAGGACAAGGCTAAGTACAATTCTTTAGGAGAACGTGAAACTAAAAAGTATTGCCACAATCATAGTATTTTGACATGGTGAAAGTCGGTTTTGCTCTCGTTTACAGATCCTCATCATATTAAGTAGGTGTCTTAAGTTTAATTTTTTTTAATATTTTTTTTATAATTAATTATCATTCATAAGATAAGTAAAATTTATATAATTTATATGAATGAAAGTTCTATATAAATTTAAAAAAGTAATTAGACGAATGTCTAAATACTCTATTAAAAAGAAAAAAAAATAAAACAAATTCTCCCTCATCATGGGGAGGATTGAAACGCACAAACATTTTTTTTAGTAGACAGGCATACCTGCATTTTCAAGAAAATCTTATCATTTGTACTTGCCACACTATACTCACGAAGGTATTACTATTTTTTTTAAATCTATTTCTAAAAATCTACTGACCTCAAGCCCACTCTGCAAAGTTGTGTACCACAATAGCCATGATGTGGTTTCACTTCCTTCAAATTTTCCATTTGAAGATTTATCCATTTTCTCTTTCTTTTTGTATTGTGAACTTACATAGTATTAATTTATCATATAGATCACTTGATTGGAAGATGATCAATATAATTTCACACGAGGTCCTAATCAAAAGATACACGTACAAAAATTTAAGATAATCATAAATTTGCAACAATTCATGATTAGTACACCAAGCCAGTACCACTATGCTCAGTAGCACATGGAGTTTCTAGCTAGGTATGTCAAACTCAAAGGCATCACTCATGTCGCCATATATACGAAATAGCTAAGATTTCCATCTGTGGGTCACTCACGGTACTCATGTGTTGTGAATGGAGAAATTTATTATATTTTTTTATATGCATTATAACTCATACCCTAAAATAGAAAATGGTAATATAATAATAATAACAATAATAATAAGGATACAACCAATCCCAGTCTGTCACATCACGAAGAAAAGAAAAACTAAATTTAAGAGAGACACAATAGACCTAAATTAATGAGTATTACTATCATCTGACTATGTCAAAACAAGCATCTAATTCTTTAGGTGGTTGCGTAGAAACTTTTTAAATTAATTTATTAATTTTAGATCTCTCTCTCTTACTTGATTAAGACAATAAACATCTTTTATCGATATTGACATTTTAATCTATATATACATGTAGTTAAAATATACTAACGCCTTTGGACATTCTAAAAAGTGGAGTTCTTGTATTTATTAGAAACCATGTGTGTTAGTGTCATGTGTAACATTTAACTATCCTTCTGGTATAAAAGATATGAAGCTAGCAAGAACTGTAAACTATATATAATACAGTGTCGTCCTTTGCAATCAAATACTATCTTTACTACAAGGTACATTCCTTTATGACATTGCAGAGTGTGTGTGTGTGTGTGAGAGAGAGAGAGGTGCTGCCTTGCTAACAAGGAGCCAGCACACTAAGGTCCATTGCTTTGTGGTTAGAGAATTATACTCTTCTTCTACTTTGTATGTAGGGTTTACAGCATCAAAGCAAAATGCTAACTTGGTGTCCTTAAAACAAATGTTAGAACAATCAATTGGAGCTAGTTTAGTTGGCTAGAGTTTTTTTATCTCCATTAAAGAGGTTAGGAGTTTGAACTCCACTCTCCAAGATTTCCTTTTCAATTTCGACTTACTTATAATCTCTTTTGACGAACTAAAAAAAAAAAACCCAATAATATATTCATTATGTAGGCCTGGCCGGACATGTTAGCGAGATCCTTTTATCGTAACCTAGATCAGTGCTATTAGCTAGCTAAGCGGAAATGAGGTGTATGTGTCTGATGGTGCATTCAATAGGATAGCAGTAAGTGCTCTTCAGAACCGTTTTGAGAGCTTTTTTTTGGGTTCCAGCTATATATGGCAGAGGCAGCCATTTATGTGTCTGTACGTTGGTGCATTTTTAAGGTTGAGAATATTGTTTTCCAACCATTTTCTAGAAATGAAAAATTCCATTTTCAAGAGTCTTTACAAAATTTTATTTTATTTTTCTGACTCTATTTTGTAATTTTACGTTTTCCGATGGGGGATTCGGCTTATACTATCGTCCTATTCTATCAGCATGGTGCTATATATAGTGTTTATCATACGCAAATGGCTTGCACTACATTTTATGTCTTAACCTGTGTTGAGCCATTTATGTTTTAGGAATTCTCCCAATAAAATTTACAAAAGGGAGCACCTATTGACAAAGATGCAGTGAATTGGGCAAAAGCAACAGCTGCTTTGGCCGAAGTAATTTCAACTTTGGCAGTATCCATGGCATTACACAATGCTTAGCTTTGCACTATCTTAGCTGTGGAAAAAAGAAAAAAAAAGTTGGAATTCAAAAGTGGGTCCTATCCCAAAAGACATACCTTTATATATATAGATATATGTATGTCTATATATCATCCCTTAGCTAAGAACCATCCACGCAAAGTAGTAAGGTAGTTCATAACCATACAAGTGGACAATGGAAAAGGGAAAAAGTTAGACTCTGAAATGACAATGAATCCAAATTAAGAAGTGCATTGACGCGTATGTTGTCGGGACACAGCTGTCCTCTTTCTTCAGTCCAGATCGGTTCACTCTTCACGGCAACTGAATCTAAAAGGAATGGTGTCTCACTCAACAAGAAAAGACTTCTCAATATCTTAAGCATGCATTGAATCCTACCCCATTTATATATATATATATATATATCACCAATCATATCTTCTCTAGATGTCCCTTCTATCTCTTTGTATCCTAAATACACCCTTCTAATGGCTTAAATCAGTTCATAAGAATTATTAGATGCTTGACTTGCAAACGACTGCCTATCTTGAGGGATAAAATTCCCATTGGATTATAGTAATTGCTCGGCTTTAAATGTTTTTCAGTATGCATGTATGTATACACACATATGTATCTATATCATAAAAAAGCATCTCTATAAGGATCACCATGTAATACCATTTTTTTAATAATTGATATATGTGTAATTAATCTTAAGTAATAAAATTATAGCCCAGTTGGTTTTGTCAAGATTCGTAAATTCTTGATTCTTGTTTGTTTCTGTAGTTTAGTGGTTCGGAGCACCTATTTCTGCCAAATTGATTCTATGCTTGGCTACAAATTAGAAGCACTTTGAGATGGCAAGAAAAAGAGGCTCCAAACTCTTCGGATAGAATATTTTTATGCTGTTAATTTCTACATTAACTCTTCTTAAAAAGTACTTTGTGAAATGCCAACGCATTGTCAAACAAACACTCAAGTAACATATTAAGTAGGGCTGTAGAGGACACTATTCGAGGCAGCTAGTGGTTTGTTGAAGTTTGGCAAAACTTGATGAGTTTTAAAATACATTTAAATTTAATTTAATTATCCTTTAAACTAATTTAAAATGAGTTTCAATTCAATTGATTACAAAATGAATTTAAGTAACTTAGTTTTTGACATAATTGTTCAGAATATACAAGTTTGTGTAATTAAATTCAAATTGAGTTTAAAAATATTAATGAGTTTTAAAATAAATTTAAATTTAACTTGCTTATATTAGGAGGCAGTCTCTATTTTTGTTTTGCTACTATTTTAGTTGTGCATGCGAACGAGAGCATCGTCAGAAAAAGCATTGACAAAAAGAGTTCTGAAAAGAAAAGCAAATAACTAATAATAGGGGAAGAATCAAATAGATATGGGAGAAAACGAAGAACTGTAGGTTACCGAACACAGTCCACGACAAAGCTCATTTACACCCCCCTTGCCACAGTACTTGTGTTGAATATATAAAAGCTGAAAAGCTGCTTTTTTTTTTTTTTTTTGCTCTCTCCCCCCCTCTCTTTTGTGTTGTGGGACCCTTTTAAGGAATCAACGTACATTATTGGAGGTGATAACAATTTTAACCAAAAGGTAATGTCCCATAGACAAAAATGACTTTGGAGACCTCTTGGCAGGCACAACACGTGCTGAGGAGGTGGTCCATTCACAAACCAATTTGGGCTACAACACAAAAAGTTCGTGACTAGCGACTAGCTAGCATACTCAATATCAAATCAAACCTTTTTTCTTCTCTTTGTGGCTCCTAGAAAACATTGTCGTGGCAAGCCGCTTGTCACTCAAAACTTAAGATATTGACTAGGGCTGTTTATCTCTTTATAAGTTTTTTTTATAAATTCTTTTATAAGTTCAAGATCTTTTGTTTTTTTACGTTGTGATATACTCTTCTATTTAAATTCGTAATATTCTCAGTGCAGGTTAAATTATTCTACCTACTCCTCTAAGTGCTTAGCATAGAATCGGGATTAGAACGTAAGTGACTCCAATATCACTTATTACAGACTAGACACTTATTATTTAATCAAAAAACTTAAATCATTAGAGGGTGTTATCTATTCTTTTTATAAGCCCAAGATCTCCCACTTCTCTATCTAATATGAGATCATGACAGCATGCACTAAAATTCTAGCCTATTTAATATATGTGTTGATTATGAGTTCTCAATTTATTCTATCATTGTGGTTACTTGAATTAAGTGGGTTGGGTTCTATTCAGACGTTGATGTTCAAACTCTTCTAGACTTCTTATCTTGCTACGCTACTTATTAATAAATTATATTTAACATATGTTATTATCTCATTTAATTTATGATCTCACTTAACATTGAACAAAATTAATGAAATGAGATTGTTAGTTTAAATGAGATAACAACATTATTCATTTGATATGATTTATTAAGACATGATGTAGTGACATACAACAGTCTATAAAATTATAAATATTAAAGTTTGAATGGGAGCTTTGCCTGAATTGAGAGCAGGAGTTATTGATGTTTGAAGTACTGGCGGAGGGAGGGAGTGAGTCTAGAGAGAGTAAATAATAGGTATAACGGTAATACCACGTTATTAGGGTCAATTTTCAAAGTTGCTTTAGATATATATGGCAAGTATATATTCTTAGCCAATAAACTAGGAAAAAAAGATATTCATAGACAATAAAAAATAAGTAACATGTAACTAAACCATAGCATTCCGTATTTTACCGATTACAGAAAGAAAAAAAAAAACCCTATAGCATTCCTTGCCTAAAATGATAATGACCCTTTACCTTGTCAGAGTCAGTTATCTTGTGTGTATATGAATATATATTATTTTCCTGCATTTATCTAGCATTTCCTTTAACCTGCAAATTTCTAAATTTTTATAACTGTTCATCATTTGCATCCAAAGAAATTAGAGTTCAATGATATTGAAAAAAATAGGAATAAATAACCAAAATAATAAAAAAGCGCAATATACATATTTTGGACACCTTTTGATCGAACATGAGAGAGCAAAATTTTGACAAAAAAATCACAGAAAAAATTCTTAAGGGAGTGCAAGCTAAAATTTTAAGAACAAGCTTTGGCGAGGGTGTTCATCAATTTGATTCATAATCTAAGATTACATGTAACTTTTTAAATTCAAATGGTTTATGCACATAAAGTTGCAATTCTTTTTCATGATTAACTTTTTTTTTGCATGATGGTATGAAAATTTGTTGTGGGTGAGTGAATAAGCTTTTTATACTAAGATAACATATAAATTTCACTCTTCCTTCAAATCGTTTTATTATAAGCTTGTAATACACAAAGATGCATGTGTTTTCACAAATCGATTTTTGATTGAAATTCTGGCTCTGCCAATGGTTTGAAGACCCTTAAAGAACAAGTCAAAGCCATGCCGATTTATTATTGCATAGTCCTAGGGTCTCTGGCTTCTATTTTTTTCTTAATATTTTTGAAGTACCAAAAAAATATCTCATTTTTATTGATTGTTTAACCAAAATTCAATTTTTTTGAAACTTTTTGTGTATGGAGACATCCTTTGTTAGGGCATAGTCATGGGATTTCAACTTTGATGGGTATTCCAGTGGATACAGGGATAAGCTGTAAATTCAGACGTTATAAGTTTAAAATTTGTCAACTTAGGTTCAGGCCATGAGATAATCTCTCGTGAGTTCCCTAGTCCTTGCATAAATGACTTGTACTTGACTTTATCAAGAAGATGATTAGTTGAGGTACGCAAAAATTGGTCCAGACATTCCTGACGGCATAACTAAATAATAATAATAATAATCATAGGGTTTCTGATCTTTCTTTCTTTTTTTTTAAATTTGTGACCCGTTTGGTATAGCTTTTTTGCCAATCTTTTTTTAAGTTTACAAGTAAAAAAGTCAAGTTTTTTTTAGTTTTTCTACTTTTCTGACTTTAATTTAAATAAAAAAAATAAAAAAGTAAAACAACTAAAAAATTTAATTTTTTTACTTATAAGCTTAAAAAAAAACTAGGCAAAAAGTCAATATCAAACGGACTCCTATTTTCAAAGTACCGAAAAAATCTGATATCTCCTTTTTATTTATCTTTTAATTGAAATTTAATTTTTTTAATCTATTTTTTTCAATTATTGGTTTTTAACACTATATACCTTAGCAAACGAAACGTGGACTGGGGAACTGTGTACAAATTTAATCATTAATATGCTGACCATTGGATCGATCTGTGGGCAATATTATTATGCATTACATACATACATTTGGGGTATTCCCTTACTTAACATTTCGCCACGTAGTTCCTCTCAACAGAAGCAGCTTCTTTAACGAAGTCCCCTCACCATCTTCCACAGTTTACACCGGCACTACCAGTCACAAATTCAAAAACGAGTCTTTATTTGTCAGAAGGGAAAAATCGACCTAGGAGTTGGTAAATCAGGAGACAACTTTTTCCGCCAAGTTATAAACGCTCTCCCATGGAATGTGTTCCACACGCTATTAATTTGGATATTTCTGTGTATTTTACAGATTATATAAACCTACGAAGATAGTATCAATGTGTCACACTTCAACTTTTAAGGGTGTCTTAACCCAGGCCTAGCAACAGGGATAAAGAGTGAGTACCCCTATTTTAAATAATAAATGCACTGTTTGATAAAGTTTAAAATACGCTACGCACCAATAGTTGGTTGTCTCTTATATTTAAGCGTGAAGTTTTAAGTTCGATTGCTCTTCATATTTTGTGTAGCTAGTTAATATTTTATTATTTTTTTTGGCTAAATAAAAAATGTGAGAAGGGGTGACTAGAGTATAGTATGACCAAATGAATTAGGAATTAGGCAAAGGCCCGTTTTGAATGAGAAAAATGCTTGTTAGAAAAAAAAGACCTAAAATCAACTACATTAGTAAACTTAAGGGAGAAAAAAATACCACTTCAACCAATAATAAATTGAAGGCCTCAATTTGTTTTTCCTAAACCTTACATGCTATAATTAAAACCCTATATGATTTCTACAAATTTTTTTTGAACGCTCCGTTTGAAACCTCGTCTTTCAGTGAAAAAAATAAAAGAAAAAGAAAATGTGAGAAAAAAGAGAACAAAAATACTATTTCATTTTGTTCTTTTTTCTCTCATTTTTCTTTTCTTTTACTTTTTTCACTGAAAATTCAGGTACCAAACGGAGCATCAAAAAATGTCTTAGTATAGACGAGAAAAAATGCCCTACAAAAGTAATCTCGAAATCGACTACTTTAATTAAAAATATATGTCTTTCAATTGAAAATGGCCCATTAGAAGAAGGCCCAAAATTAGCATACCGATAAATTTTTTAAAAAAATATTGATTTTATCAAAAAAATTATTTAATAAACTAAAAATATAAAAAGTCTCATTTAAAGTTGCTTGCCTTAGATCTCAAGTTATCTTGAGCCCACCCTAAAACTAGAGTAGGATGGAATGTAGATTTTAAACTTTTCATTCTATTTTCATGTTTGGTACGATGAATTTTAGAACTTAGAAAGGTCCATTTACTAGAATGTCCATTCTCACAATTTATTGGAATGGACCATTATACTTTAAAAGGGAGGAAATAACAATTGCATTCTTGGAATATTCAAAATTTAAACGAAACCAATTGGTTGTCGTTTTTATCTATATGACAAATTTTTCTCTTGCTCTGTCATATTTCCTTGAGAGTTGAACACACTGTTCTATAACTCTCGATAACTATATTGTTGTTAAGTTACGAGATTTGCCACTAGGACATTGTAAGCACTTTATTTTTGCTCGCTCAGCAATCTCGAGCGTGACTGAATCCAGTTTCAAATATCATTACACATTCGAGCCCAATTTGGCTCTTTTAAACTCCAATCCCGCCAATAGGTCATTTCCCAGGCCCGCAAGGCCCAATTGAAAACTAAAGGACCGTATTGACCTTAAGCACTCTAGGTAGCTTTCTGAGACCAGGCGGTCTCAAAAATTAATGCTATCCAGGTAGTTTCTTGAGATCAGGCGATCTCAGGGAACCACACCTTATCAAATTTCAGACGGTTCACTTTTGCCACCTGCTAGCCCACTAATGTAGAATGCCTGTTATCTAGTAACTCTCCAAGACTAGGCAATCTCGGGGACCAACACCACCTTACATGTAGCTTTTTGAGATCGGGCGATCTCAGGAACCAACACCACCCTACAGGTAGCTCTCTGAGACCGGGCAGTCTCATGGACCAATACCATATAGGTATCTTTTTTAGACCAAGTAGTCTCAGGAACCAACACCTTGGTCAACACCGGTGCTTGCTAGCCCGGCTAGGTGAAAAATGACCAAACTTGCCCCTTGAGCCTTCAGGCACATCTTTGAGGAAGTTTAAAATCTCTCAAAACGGTAAGTCCACCCTTTCAAAATATCCTTAGACAATTAGGCGTACTCAATACGCCATCTTGACAAATTATGGTCTCGTTCCTGTCAACTCCAGTTAAAATAACTGTTTTACCCCTAAGCATGCCAACATGGCACAAATCCCTCCAGATAGTAAACACACCTTCCAGGACCGTCCCCGAACAGTTCGGGATGCTTAATATGCCATTCCAACCCATTTTGACCCTTTTCGACCAATTCCGGTCAAAATGACTATTTTACCCCTGGTGGCCTAAGTGTCCCCCGAAATCACACTAGCTTTAGGTACCAAACCAGCATACCCTATTATATGCCCATGTCCAATCCAAGGTGAGTTCTGTGAGTCTAAACACTTCCAAGTCAACGAAAGCCCCCTAGAGCATCTCACAGACGCTCTACTATGGTTGTCTTTTTTTCCTGATTCTCTGATTATAACACACCGTCAAAAGATTTGAGAAATGCGTAAATCAGGAAATTCCCAAAAGCCCATCCATAGATCTTTCCATCAATACGACTCGATTGAATAGATCGCTTCCCGAAGCCCTTGATTGCATTGCTTGAAAATTGCCACTTTCAGAAACCCCTAGAGCTATCTTTTCCTCTGATTCATTGATTATAACGCACCCTCAACCGACTTGAGAAATGCGTAAATTATGGAATTCCCGAAAGTATTTCCAGAACACCTTCCATCGGTATGGTTCGATCAAAGAAATCATCCCCTAATGGCCCTGATCAAGTGGCCCAAAGACCCTTACTTTTGAACATCCACAGAGCGTATCACAAATGCTTTGCAAAAGTATGTTTTTATACACACTTCCTGAGGTGATATCTTACTCTTCTAAATACCTTTGAAGCTCCCCGAAAGTTCCCGGTTCTTGAGAAACAATAGGAGAATATTATGGACGTGACCGATTTTCTCGAATATTTCCCGAATTGCACAATTATCGAGGCAAAGTTAACATAAAAGTTTCTGGTGGTGGAGCGTATGCTACATGTGTCCATATTGTGATCAGATTGATTAAAACTTTTCTTGCTTCCCAAGTTGAGTCAGTACAAAGTGTGTCACGTGACATTCAACCAATGAAACAGTACTAGTGTATGTGATACATGCGCATGTACTCCAGCTCCCAGCAGATTGTCTCTAAATATAGGCCTCCCCCTTTGCATATTTCTGAATCAAAAACAGTAGTGAAGCTTTGCAAAAATAGGCTCAGAACTCCAAAATATCCTATACACCTCACCCTTCAACCATCTAAGTTAGATTCAACCTCTCTCTAGCCTATACACTCCATCTATAAAGCCTTCAATGCCATAAAAAGCCATTTCCAGCCCCCTCAAGCCTCTCCAAGGTTGTTCGAGTTCAAGACAAGTCATCTATGAAAGCTTGAAAGTGGTTTGAAGACAAATGTGGTATTCCCTTTCGATTTATGTCTCTCCTACTTCTCTCTTCTCCCTCTTAGTCCACTTGGACTATTTTTCTCTTTTAACCCCTATCTTTTACCCCCTTTCTTGCATGCTTGAAACAAGAGAGCTCCTAGATCATGCCTAGAAGAAAGCTTATGGGAGCCACCGTGTAGGGGGATCTTTCACAAGCCTACTTTGAGATGGTATGACCTTGGAGTATCTTGCAATATGGTGTGGCCTCTTAGCCTTGTATGATTTCATGACTCATCTTTTTGCATATGGTTACTATGTTCATGTTTTGCATGTTTGACTGTTTGACTCCATGTTCACGTTCATCATCATTTTTTAAAAGCCTTCACTATTTCCATTTCTATGTCTTTCTCAAACCCCATGTTCAAGAATTTCCCTCAAAATGGTTCTAAGATTTGGTTTCTTGAAGCTTAAGGATAAACCCTAGACTTTCATGCCTTAGGAAACTTCCCTTTCACCCCTAGCCTCATTTTGCATCCCTACATTTCATTACTTTTCAAGTTGTATTGGCTTTGAAACCCTTCTCTTCTATATTAAATTTTTTTTTAAAGAATTTACTCTCTTGAGTTTTGTGGTTGAAATCGTCTCTTGAAACTATCTCTTGAGTGATTTTCCTATTATCTTGACCATATGAACCCTAGTTCATTAGAGTTGGTTTTCTTCACCTTAAGGGTGGTTTTCAAAACAACTCTCTTCAAGAGAGGTTTTTAAAAGGGCATTTGTCTTCATTATTGTTAAAATGGTTTTTGAACTCTCTCTTTCTATATGAATTTCTAAGACTTGGCTCTTTTGAGTTGTAAGGTTGCAATGGCCCCCTTGGAGCCATCTCTTGAGTGGTCTTCCTATCATCTTGGCCATAGGAACCCTAGCTCATTAGGTTGAGTTTTCTACAAAAAAAAAAAAAAAAAAATGGTTCCTAAAACACTCTTTTCAAGCAAGATTTTCAAAAATTCATTCTCTTCATTTTGCATAAAAATGGTTTTTCAAAATATTAATTTCCATATCGATTTTCAAAGTTTTCACTCTCTAAAGTTAGAGATTAGAATGGTCCCCATGAAGCCTTCCTTAGAATGGCTCCTTACTCTTGACCATATAAACCCTATACTTACTAGAGCCAATTTTCATGGAAATGATTTTCCTTAAATTTGCATAATTCCTTGAATTTGTTTTCCAAGTTCTCTACATTTACACCATAGTTTTCGAAACCCATTTTCAAAGTGTATGCACAAAACCACCTTTCCAAAATCAGTAGGCCCAAACCCTAGTTTAAAACCACCTTCCAACCCTAGGTTAATTTAACCCTAGTTGTCCAATCTTAGGTTAACCTAACCCAAGTTAGCTAATCCTAGGTTATCTTAACCCTAGGTTAACCTAACCCAAGCTAGTTAACCCTAGGTCACCTTAACCCTAGGTTAACCTAACTCTAGTTAGTTAACCTTAGGTCAATCCAACCCTAGTCCAACCCAACCCTAGTTGTCCAACCCTAGGTTAACCTAGCCCAAGTTAGTTAACCCTAGGTCAACCCAACCAAGGTTAGTAAGCTTCAAGGCTCCAATTCGAAGACACTTTTTCAAATGATCTTTCAAATCAAAACTATTGTCATAGCATACCTTCAAAAACATCCTACTCTCTTGATATTTCAAAAATGAACTCTAAAATCTTTTCAAATACTCCCATACCCAATATTCAAAAATACTTCCAAAAAGTTCTCTTAAACTTGTCTCGACTAAAGTGGCTAGACACTAAATATTTTTCAAAATGTTTCCAAAAACTCACAATCCTAAAGTGTCACTAACCTTTCATGGTTGGGGATTCCAAGGGAAGGTGATACATTGGATACAATCTTCGAGGTTGTTCATATTAGGGTCCCACCCCTAAATGCTTTTCAAAAACCTCTTTCAAAAGTCTTTTTCAAACATCACATTCTTGAAGCAATCCTAATTCTTCCATGGTTAGGATTGTTCAAGTGTAAGTAAGATATTCAAGAAAGGTTCTATAATCCTAAAGTTTTAAAAACCAAAGGGAAGTCTCTAGCCTATTTTCCAAACATGTTTTCAAAACTCATAACCCTAAAGAAATTTAGTTCTTCAATAACTAACCTCTTAAAGGTGACGAAATATTAAACATACCTTTCATAAGGTATTCAAAAACTACTTTCGAAGGATTTTCGAAGAAAAGTTCACAAAAGTATTTCCAATCCAAACTCTACCTCTAAAGATTTCAAAACAGGACTTCAAAATATTTTTAAAACTCCCTTGAGTTATTCAAACTCTTTCCAAAACTCACTTAAGTTGTTTCAAAGTACTTCTAAAACTCCTTTGAGTTGATTCAAAAACATTTCAAAACTCCCTTGAGATAATTTCAAAAACATTTAAAATTATCTTCAAACCTGATTTCAAAAACACTTCAAGCATCCCAAGTTCTGTTTCAAAGACATTTTTCTAAATTCTCAAGTTCTTTTTTTCCAAATATCTCAAAGTGTCTTCAAAGTTCCCAAACGCCCTAATGTGCCTACTTTTCAAAACTAGATCTCAATGTGTCTTTCCAAATTAAGACCCCAATGTGTCTTCCAATGGCCTCAATGCGCCTATTTTCTATCGGGCCTTGGCTCAAAATATGAATGACCTGATTCTCGCCAAATGAGATACGTAGGCAACCTAAAATAGTGCGGTCATAACCTTTATTTCAACCCAAGTTCATTTTTCAAAAGTTTCTATCAATTTAAGATTTCTATCTTAAATCCTTTTAAAATTTTCATATTTTCAAACATCTTTTTCAAAACATACATTATGCATCATTCATCTAAAAATGATGACCAAACCCATTTTTCAAAACTCTAAAATGGATATTAACTGGATATTAGTAACCGGTTATTTAAGTGAGTGAATTAAGGGTGATTAAACATGTAGGTACCGAAAGGGCGAGCTAGGGTGATGAACTTAGGATATCTTTCCTATACGTAACCAACCCTCGGGTCATAGATTTTTAGTTTCAAAGACCAACCCGGAGTCATGTTTTCAAAAGGGCTTTAAAACATTTATAAAAAAATTGCTAAAAACCTCTTCTTTTTTTTTTTTAAAAAAAAATTTCTTAAGATGGACATTTTCAAAATGATTTTGAAAAACATAAGTTTAGTCTTTGGATTATACTTAGTTTTAGGCGACTTAACACATCTTTAATTATGTTAGGTGGCGATTCCAAACTTTTTTCAAAAAGGCCTTGTTCAAATCAATTTTAAGATCAAACCTAGTTGTACTCGTCCTTCTAGGAGGATGAGTTTTAACTAGAGAGTATCATGCTTTTTCCTGAGCCAAGAGGACTTGGTTAAAAACCGGGGTGCGACAGACATCACATGCACAGCACCACACACACACACACTCTCTCTCTCTCTCTCTATATATATATATATATATATAAGTCTATATACATATAGCTTATTAGGTTTTTTTTTAGAGTTAGTGTAAGCACCCCATTTTTGACCGCTCGGCAGTTTACACTCCGTCCAGACTTGTTTTCAAGTCATTTTGGGCATATTCCTATCGAATCCAACCCTCTAAGTCCAAATTCCGTCTTTCCATCGTTTCGCGGGCCTGTCAAGCCCAAATAGAGGTAAAATGACCAAAATGCCCTTAGGAGCATTGTCCTTTCTTATTTCAATTCCAATCCCTCTCTCGAGACAGTTTATTCCTTGAGACGGTCCGAGTAGCAAAACTACTCACAGAACCGTTAGAGTGACGGAAACACTCACAAAACCGTTAGAGTAGCGGAAATACTCACAAAACCATTAGAGTGGCGGAAACACTCAAAACCCAGGCGCGTCTCTTCGGAGACGGTAAGACCCCTTTCCAATCCCACTCTCGAGACAATTTATTCCTCGAGACGGCTCCAATCCAAGCACGTCTCTTCGGAGACGGTAAGACCCCTTCCAGTCCCACTCTCGAGATAGTTTATTCCTCGAGACGGTCCGAGTAGCAAAACTACTTACAGAATCGTTAGAGTGGCGGAAACACTCACAGAACCGTTAGAGTAGCGAAAATACTCAACCGTTAGAGTAGCGGAAATACTCAACCATTAGAGTAGCGGAAATACTCACAGAGCCGTTAGAGTAGTGGAAATACTCAACCGTTAGAGTAGCGGAAATACTTACAGAGCCGTTAGAGTAACGGAAATACTCACAAAGCCGTTAGAGTAGCGGAAATACTCAACCCCGTCCGAGTAGCGGAAATACTCCCAAATCATCAACCCCGTCCGAGTAGCGGAAATGCTCAACCCCGTCCGAGTAGCAGAAATACTCACAAATCATCAACCCCGTCCGAGTAGCGGAAATACTCACACCGTTAGAGTGGCGGAAACACTCAAAACCTAGGTCAATACCCGTGTCTGTTAGGTCACTTCGGTGAAAAATGACCAGACTACCCTTAGGACCTTTTTCGAGATTTTTCGGTCAAGAGGACCATTTTGCCCCTAGGCATCCGAACGCCCCGGGAACCACACCGGCTCTGGGTATCAAAACGGTAACCTCTCGAGAATACTTTTTATAGTATTCTCAATCTTCTTTTACTTTTCCAGATCATTCCGAATTAGTTCCGGCCAACCCGGTGCAAAATGACTGTTTTGCCCTTGGAGGGCGGGCCTCCTTTTTCGACCACACCGGCTCTGGGTATCAAACCGGTAATGTCCCGAGAATACTTTTTATAGTATTCTCAACCTTCCTTTACATTTCCGGATCATTCCGAGTCAGTTCCGGCAAACCCGGTACAAAATGACCGTTTTGCCCCTATTAGGCCGGTCTCCTTTTCCGACCACACCGGCTCTGGGAATCAAACCGGCAACCTCTGGGAACATTCTAAATAATGTTTCCAGATCCCAAGTCTTTTTCCGGGACAATCCGGGTTCGCCCCGGCAGTTTTCCGGCCCGATTGACCGTTTTGCCCCTAAAGGCCCGGTCAACCTTTCCGACCCACCTTATCCTCACTTCCCAAGTCAAATACCTCTAAGACACTGTTTTAAGTGTTCCTGCTCCCTTCCGGCCTTCCGGGTCATTCCCGACTCCTTCAAATCATTTCCAGATTTTCCAGAGTCACTCCTAGTGAAACCAGGCTAAAGTTTACATGGTAGTCACTAGTACAGGCGCCCAAATCTAGTCAAAGATACGTTGTTTGCCGACCTTAAATCTTTCCTAATTGGCTGGCGCCACTAGTAGTGGTGCCAAGCCAAAAAATGGCTTGGCGCCATTAGGAGTGGCGCCAGTGTAAATTTTGCCCTTGCGCCACTACAACAGGCGCCAGGCTTGTCTAACTTCTATAAATACAGAGCCTCGTTCAACGTGAAAGGGGTCTGTAAACTTAACCTGAAAATCCTATATTTCGATACACAGAGCTCGAGCACCTCCAAAACCCTAGCCTCCCTAGGTTTTCCCCAAACCCTAGCCACTATACACAAACCCTAGCCTCCTATACACTCATACACTCCCCCATACACTCATACACTAGCCTTCAACCACCCTTCGAAGACTTGAAGAGCTGCCATCCAAAGCTTGAAGACAACCCTTGAAGACTGAAGAAGAAGATCAAGACGAAGACCGAAGACCGAAGACAAGCAAGGCTCGCAAATTAAAGAAGATACAAGGTAGGCTCCCTATTTAATTTTCTGCACTTCCCCCCTCTCTCTTCTCTCTCCAACCCACTTGGGTTTTCTCTATTTTAATCTCCCATCTCTTTCCCGCCCTTTCTTTGCATGCTTGAAACAAGAGGATTCCCGGTCCATGTGTAGGATTGGACTATTGGAAAGTCACCATGTCGGGGGCTTTCTTCTAGTCTAACCAAAGACCACGTGGGTCCGACCCCCTTAATTATGTGGTGAAGCCTTAACCTTGTATGTTCACGACCCCAAATTGCATTGTGCATATCATAGTCTTGCATCTTCCAAAATTCGTTTTCAAAAAGTTGTTTTCAAAAATCGTTTTCAAACTTGTTTTCAAAATTGCATCAGAAGCTCTTTTTCAAAAACATGTTTTTAAAATCACAATCCTAGGGTGATTCTAGCCTTTCCATGACTAGGGTTGCTTTAGGAAAGTGTTACATTCAAAGTGACTCACATGGTCCATATTTTCAATTCCTTGTTATTTTCAAAAACCACTTTCCTAAAGTGTTTTTAGCCTTCCTATGGCTAGAATTGCTTTAGGAAAGTGAGACGTTTTCATACTTTTCAAAAAAACTCTCTCTTCAAAAATCTCTTCCTAAAAATCTCTTTTTCAACATACTTTCCTAAAGCTCTTCTTTCCAAAATTGTTTTCAAAAACTCCCTTCCAAAATCTATTTTTCAAAACCTCATTTTTCAACTCCTTCCCAAAAACACTCCCTAAAGATCTTTCTAAAAACTCTCTTCCCAAAATCTTCCTTCTAGAAACTCTTCTCTAGGGTTTTCCTTCTAAAACTTGTTTCCAAAAAACACACTTTCCAAAAACTCCTTCCTAGGATTCCCTTCTAGAAAATCTATGTTTCTAAAAACGCACTTTCTAAAAATTCCTTTTTCGTAGAGCCCAAGTCAAGCCTTAGAGCCCACAATTAGGAAACCCTAATTTTCTTTTCAAAAACATGATTTTCAAACTCTGCCCCAAACCTAGGTTTCTAAAACCTCTTGTTTTCACATCCAAACTATACATGTTTCCAAAACCTCTTTTCTACGCCAAAATTATAATTTTTCGAACATAGGGTTTCGAGAGTCTCCCTTTCCAAATCCTTGCCAAGTCCTATCTTCCCTTTAGGAAACCGAATCAAATCTCCTCGTTTAGGAAACTAGGTCCCGTCCTCTGTTTTTGGAAACAAAATCAAATCTTCTCTTTTAGAAACCAAATCCAATCCCTTCCTAATCCAAACCTTTCCTAATTCAATTCCTTCCTAAACCATAAGTTTCCTAAACCTAAACTTTAAACCTTTCCTTAAGTTTCAAAATCCGACTCTTTCTTAATTCAAATCCTTCCTAAACTTTCACTTTCCTAAATCTTAAGTTTCCTAAACTTGAACATAAAAATCTTTCCTAAATTTTAAAACTCAACTTTCAAATCTTTCCTAATTCAACTATTTCCTAAACCTTAACTTTTCAAACCTAAGTTTTCAAACTCTTCCTAAACTCAAAACTTTCCTAACCTCAAGATTTTCTAAGAACTCTAAAACTTTCTAAATCTTAAACTTTCTAAATTTCAAATCTTTCTAAATTCAACACTTTCTAAGTTCAAAACTTTCTTAAGTTAAATCTTCCTAAACCTAAATCTTTCTAAATTCTAAACTTTCCAAAACTTCAACATCTTTCCAAATCTAAGACTTTTCTAAACTCAAAGCTTTCTTAATTTAAGACTTTCTTAAGTCGAAACTTTCTTAATTCAAACATTTCCTAAACTGAAAATTTTCCTTTTTCAAACCTTTCCCAAAACGAAACTTTCTTATTTTCAAAACTTCCTTGTTTTCAAAACTTTCCAAATTCAAAACTTCCCTTTTTTCGAACATTTCAAAATTCAAAACTTTCTTAATTTAAAACTTTCCTAATTCTAACCTTTCCTAATTTCAAAACCTTCCAAAAATGGCACTTTCCTAAATCGAACCTTTCTTAATTCAAACATTTCCTAAATCCAATCTTTCTTAAACTCTTGAGTCTTTCCTAAGTTTCATCTTTCCTAAGTCTAGGTTTCCTAAACCTTCATCTTTCCTAAAACCAAATCTTTCCAAAATCAATCTTTCCAAAGCAAGTCCAATCCTCTCAATTCCAATTTCCAATCTCTTCTTCTAATTTCAAATCAAATTCAATTTCCAATTCAATCTCTTTCTTCCAAATCAATCTCTTTTCAATCATACTCCGGTCTGAACTACGACTGACCTGATTCCCCCAAAGGGATACGTAGGCAACCTTCATAGGTGCGGTCACAACACTTTCCAAACTTTCAATTCCACCCTCATGGGTGCGATTTCCGCATCTCAAATTCCAATCTACTTTCAAAATTTCAATTTCAAAATTTCAATTTTCAAACTTCTACTTTCAATTTTTAAACTTTCTAATTTCAATTCTATTTCTTCAAATCAAATCAATCTCTTTCCAAATCTATTTTCTAATTCTCTTATTTTGCACTTGCATCTCATGCATCATATTTTTCAAACATTGTTTTTCAAAGTGAATAGGATTGAACATATGTTAATCGAAGACTCTCATAGGTGAATCTAGGGTAGATTGACATGTAGGTACCGAAAGGGTAGGGTAGGGTGATAGCTTAGTGCGTCTTCACTACACGTAACCAACCTCCGAACCTAGGATTACTGTTTTCAAATACCAAAAAGGAGTTATTTTTCTAAAAAGGGCTAAATGTTTTCCAAAGGTTGCCAAACAACCTGTTTTTCTAAAAACCCTCTCTTGAGGAAATATTTTCAAAATCGTTTTTCAAAACCCTAAGTGTAGTTTTTGGATTATGCTTAGTTTTTAGGTGACCTAACTCACCTTAATCAAGTTAGGTGGCGACTCCGAATATTTTTCAAAAGCTCTTTATTCAAATCAAATTTTCAATTCAAACTTAGTCACACTTATTCTTCTAGGAGGGTGAGTTCTAACGAGAGAGTACAACATTTTT
Organism: Euryodendron excelsum; assembly: GCA_033060915.1. Lineage (NCBI taxonomy): Eukaryota > Viridiplantae > Streptophyta > Magnoliopsida > Ericales > Pentaphylacaceae > Euryodendron > Euryodendron excelsum. Next base: position 22,183,647 of record CM065380.1, on the reverse strand, counting down.
CCCGCTTGGGTGAGTATTCCTCGGGTGCGAAAAATCTGGGCGCGACAGTTAGTAATAGGGGTGCACAAAAGAACCGAAAAATCTGAGAATCAAACCAACTTAGCTTTTATGGGTTAGTTTGGTTCGGGTCTGTCAAAGGATTATTTTGGTTTTGAGCCTAAAAAATGACAAACCAATCTATTCAGTTCAGTTCTTAGTTCCATATTTTTCGGATCCGAACCGAAGATCAAGAACTGACCCAACCCGAACTGACTCAATAAGCGAACTGAGACTCAATCTTTATATCTTATAAAAGCCTATATATATTTTATATATGCCATTAGATCGTTGTTAGTTATGCTTAATTATTGTTGATTTTTATTTATATGTCATTTTTTATTTTTTTCAAAAATTAAGGATGCAAGACCAATTTTATTTTATTTTTTGAGTAAACAAGTTCAATAATATATAATTAAAGTGGAACTAACCCAACCCAACCCGATTTAAACCGGACCCAACCTAAGACATGAAACCAAACGGGACTAACCTGAACCGAGTCGGGTTGGTTTAGTTCAATTCTATTGAATGATCGGTTTAGTTCAGGTCCAAAAATCTAGAACCTATTAAGATCCGGCCAGTTCTAAGTTTAGCACAGACCCAACCTGACCATGCACACCCCTAATTAGTAAATGTGGAGAGCAAAACACTTTTGTTGTAATTCAAGTTTTGAGTTGTATTTGAGTCAAGAATATGAGATTAATGTCTAGAGTATAAGTTGTTAAACTATGTAGAGTTAAAATTTGAAAGGTCATATCTCTTTCAACATAATTTCATTTAAGGTCGATAATATAGAATTCCATATAACTTTTTAAAATCTACTTGCCTACGTGTACTAGGCATTTGAACAGTGTGTTAATTCGTTTGAACACACAGTACTATGATGGACCACGAATTTAGGTTTTCCTACTCTATTTTGGAAGCATATTTCTTATCAAATTGGACTTGCAATTTATCGAGACATTTCTACTATAAGTAGGAGTGAAAGAGAATACCAAAATCATATATTTAGAGATTATATTAAGAGAAAGAGATGCTTAGAACTTTTATCCTAAAAAATAATTCTGGTAGTGCAGCAACTTCTTGATGGCATTGTTGGGGGACCTAGATCAGTGCTTGGTAGATTTTGATGGTTTTATGAGATTCAACACTCAGTCAATTGGTTAAAACCTATATCGAGATGCTAATATTGTTAGAAGGTCCACACCCATGTGGGTGATGGCCTAAAGTCTCACCCATGTCGGTGATGGCAAAAAATTGAAAATGATTCCCCACCCATGTGGGTGGGATGGCCGAAGGAATGAGCTTCCGTTCCTTTTGTTGATCAGCTCCATCTATAAATAGGTGGAGGTGATATGAAGCAAGATGTAGCAAAGTGTAAGAGCAATACGTGTGTGCTAGCAATTGTGTAGATAGTTTTTTTTTTTTGGTGAGAGTTTCTGTTGAGTAGAGAGAGTGTCTAGAGCCTCCTCCTTCTCCTCCTCTATTTATATTCTGTGATTAATACATTGTTTTTCTCTCATCAATTGTGTTCTTTGATTTCTGGGCCACAATTGCTAGCACATACTTGTTGCTCTTACACTTTGCTACATCTTGCTTCATATCACCTCCACCTATTTATAGACAAAGCTGATCAACAAAAAGAATAGAAGCCCATTCCTTCGGCCATCCCACCCACATGGGTGGGGAATCATTTTCAACTTTTGGCCATCACCCACATGGGTGAGACTTTAGGCCATCACCCACATAGGTGGGATCTAACAAATCTCCCCCTCCATACCTATGAGAAGGCTAGGGGGAACACTAGTTGTCACTCTTCAGTTGGAGTCCATTCCAACTATGTTTTTGCATAGCTCGAATTTCTCATTAGCAACCATTTTTGTTAGCATGTCTACTGGATTCTCCTTTGTATGGATCTTCATCAGCTTCAACAGCTGCTGCTCCATAACCTCACGTATCCAATGATAGCGAGTATCAATGTGCTTGGTATGGGAATAGTACATTGAATTTTTGTTTAAATCCAGAGCACTTTAACTATCACAATGTACCATGTATTCCTTTTGCCTAATTCCTAGTTCTTGGAGAAACCGCTTTACCTACAACATTTCCTTCCCAGCTTCCGCTGCGGCGATATATTCTGTCTCCGTTATAGATAAAGCCACACACTTCTAAAGTTTGGATTACCGTGATACAGCTCCCCCTGTGAATCTGTATAGCCTTCTAAGACTGGTTTAGCTCCCCCAAAGCACAAGCACAGCTTCGATGTATCCTTCAGGTACTTGTGAACCCATTTGATAGCTTCCCAATATCCTTTCCCAGGGTTGGAGAGAAATATGCTCACAACACCTACAACGTGAGTAATATCCGGCCTTGTACGCACCATTACATACATTAAACTGCTAACTGTTAAAGTGTAGGGGATCGCTGCTATCTCTTCCATCTCCTTCTTTAAGGAGGGACGCAAACTCTTGCTCAGCTTGAAGTGATTAACCAATGGAGTACTGACTGGCTTGGCATTTTCTATGTTGAACCTCTTGATCACCTGTTTAACATACCTCTACTGTGACGGCCACAACTTCTTGGTTTTCCTATCACAAACAAGCTTCATGCCCAATATCTACTGAGTTGGGCCTAAATCCTTCATATCAAAGGATTGAGATAACGCCTTCTTTAGCTTGCTAGTCTTGGCGGCATCTTGTCCAACGATCAGCATGTCATCAACATAGAGAAGAAGTGTCACAGAACTGTCATCTGGGAATATCTAGATGTACACACACTAGTCTGTAGTAGTCCTCTTGTACCCATGACCCCCCATGAATGAGTCAAATTTCTTGTACCATTGTCTCGGTGCTTGCTTCAGGACGTAGAGATTTTTCTTCAACTTGCAGACCAAGTGTTCTTTCTTGGGAGCTTCAAACCCTTCTGGCTGCTCCATGTAGATTTCTTCCTTTAGATATCTGGTGTGCTGTCACGGGCACCCAAAAATAAAACTGATACCCCAAAAACAAATATGTAGTAGTGTGAGTAAGGATCGTTCCCACAGAGAGTGTTTAGCTTAGTTTTATGCTATGTGACTTTGATGGGGGGTTTTGGATATCAGGAAAATATTTCAATAAAAATAACTACGAAACAATTCAGATTAAAGTATTGAAATCAGTCAAACGAACAAACCTTGGTCTAAGTCAACATCCACCATCGGAATTTACAACTGATCATCGATGTAAGTATATCAATTCACACATTGAATATTCACAGTCGGAATTGTTTTCCTATCTCTCTTTAGTCGTTGTTAATTAGAAACAAGCGATCTTTTAACCCTAACTATTAAACAACCCAGGATAAGCACTTAAGGTTTAATCTAGTAGCAGCTTTAAGAATTAGAGAAATCGATAAAACTAAACAACACAAGTACAAGCGGTTGCATTTAATTTAGTCGAATGTCCTTCCTAAGATATAATAATTCCTGACGCAGCAATCATTAAATCTCAGTTGCTTCACAAATCAGAGGGATCAAACAATTACGGATTTGATATCTAATCCAGCAATAGATTGCAACAAATAATAAACTAGTAGGCCTCCTAGCGATTAAATAAGACAATAATGAAAATAGGCACAAAAGAACATCTGATACTCAAAGCATAAATTGAATAATGAAAACAAATTAGATCTCACAGTTTATTATTAATTCTGAGGCTTGTGTTTCTTTCAACCAAGATTCAGAGTTTAGCCACACAAGGTCATGAACACAACTCAAATAATAACCTAGAATAATTTGGAAAATGCCAACAACCGTAAAAACAAAACAGTCCCAGCTTTTATAGGCTTCTGAAAATCTGCAGCTATACACAACTGTTCGAATGCCCTTACTACCGTTCGAACGCATCAGACCATCGTTCGAACGGTGCGTCGAACGCATTTCGAATGGAAAAATTGCTTTTTGTATATTTCGAACGCTCTTCAAACCTGAAATTGACGTGAATTTGTTTGATGTACCGTTCGAATGCATATGCTATTGTTTGAGCACCTCTTGGGACCGTTCGAATGTTCGAATGCATATGCTCTTTGAACGCTGCTACCATTTTAGCTTGAATTCATTCCTTTTACGCTAGGATTCTCTTCCTTGGCATTCCATAGCAACCTAAATCAAAATATAAGAATAATGAGTATCTTTAGACACCAACTAAGTATAAAAGATTAAATATTAAGGGAGAAAAATATGATATTTGCATTCTCATCAAATTCCCCCACACTTAACCTTTGCTCATCCTCGAGCACAACTCAAACTCACTTTCCCAATATATCAAAATTGTAACAAAGAACAATCAAACTCTTCAAAACGCATAACATATCATGAACAATATTCTTAAACAACTCACAATCACTTAGCAAGTATTTCCACTTAAAGATAGAGTAAACTGAATATGTAGACCCTCACGGAAATAAACACTCGACTCTCATGTATTTAAAAGGGTATGTGTATTGCTCAAATTGATTCCAATGGAAATGATTTACCATATGCTTGCATTGTTAGCCTCAAGTTTTCATTAATTGATTTTGATGATAACAAATATAAATGTTTTAATAATTAAAATTTGGTTAATCTCAAGATTTCATAATAAAATAAGTTTGATGTATGAGTTAAGATTTTTAAAGATTTTTTATTTTAAAAGTTTAAATATATTGTGCATTTTAATGATATATCACTTAATTTTTATTTATGTTTTAAAGGTTAATTATCTAATATTTTTTGAAGTTATTGTTAGTCTTGGACTTAAAAGGAATGCATAGCATGAAGAAGAAGACTAATTTAAAGATAATGATAAGAAAGCTCATTGGAGAGAGTTTCAGTATTATAAACATAACTTTTGATCCCACCGTTGGATTGATCTGATTTTTGTGGCATTGGAAATAAGACTCAAATTCGTATAAACGGTATTTTATGAGAATTTCGTGAATAGAATGTCTTATGGGACAAAAATGAGCTAGAATGTGACACATTGGAGTAGAAGTTCAAAATATGACAGCTGGGAGATAGCTCGAGTAATTTTATCATTACTTTTGATCTAACCATTGTATATCTATGATTCTTATTGATCTGAAAAGATTACTTCTAGGGCTACAACTTTTATCTTATAGCCATGTTCAAATTCAAACGTCATAAGGAAGAAAATCGAGGTGGAATTTAAGACAACTTTGTAGAAATTCAAATATGCCAACTGTGAGACAACTTGAGTATTTTGATGATAACTTCTGATATGACCATTAGAACGACATGATTCTTTCAGGTTTGAAAAGATGACTTCTATCACTACAACTTTTATCTTATAGACATTTTCAAATTCAAACGTTATAAGGGAGAAAATTTAGGTGGAAGTGAAGACAACTCTGCAGAAATTTAAATATGCCAACTAGGAGACAACTTGAGTATTTTGATAATAACTTTTGATCTAGTCGTTAGATCGACATGATTCTTAAGGTTTTGAAAAGAAGACGTCTATATCTACAACTTGTCTCTTATAGACATTTTCAAATTCGAATGTTATCAAGGAGAAAATCATGGAAGAACAGAAGTAATCATATTTGAAATTCAAATCCTGACTGGTAGCAACTTTGTTTAAATAGGAAGAAATGTGTTCAAACCTCTCCAACGACTAGAAGTTGATTTTATGTTACAAATAATCCACTACTCTTCCTCTATAAATAGAGATACACAAGAGAAGCAAGGATACACAAGAGATTATAAAGATTGAGTATACAAAGTGATATTCATCAAGATCTTCAAGTTTTGAGCTTTATTTCTTCATCATTCCATCTCATCTTTGAGCTTCATTCTTTTATTCAACTTTTGAGAGTTTTGTATCTATTATTGTAAGATTCAACTCCCCTATATCATTTGTAAAAGGGTTGCTAAACCCTTGTGATTTATTTATTGAGTGATTGAGAAGAACACTTGGAGAAAAAGATCCTCTCGATGCTTTGTTTTGGAGAGCAAAACAAAGAGTTATTTTTTGAGTGTTTTTGGAACAAAACACTTGGTGTAAAGGTTTGCTAGCAACCGGACAAGCTAGTGGAGTAAAGCTATTTGAAGAATAGTGGATTTGCCTAAGGAAGGAGCCTTGGAGGTGGACGTAGGATTGGCATAAGAGGAGCCAACCGAACCACTTTAAATCGTTGTGTTTGATCTCTTCTCTTTTCTCTCTTTTTATCTTGCTTAATATCTTTCTTATAAATAGTCTTGATATACTTGAGATACACACACATTGGAATTATTTGTACTAATCTCACACTGATCATATCTTAGCTTGTCTTATTCATTACTTAACTAGATTAATATTTTATATCTTTTCTATTGCATCTCAGCTCTTGGAAATTAAGTGTATTGGTTTATTTTAAATTTTAATTTTTAATTATAAACCCAATTCACCCCCCCTCTTGGGTTGCCACCTGGTTTAACATGCAGATTTTCGCATTCTCCACCACTAGGATCACATACATAATACGAATCACAAGGACTTTTTAAGGGTTATACGGGGTTTAGGATCAAGGTAGAAAATATTTGGGAATGTAGCTCAAAAACCATCGAAACTAGCGGAGCATAAATGAATAAACTCAAGTTCGAATTTATAAGACATGTAAAATCAATCACTCCATTCAATAGCTTCTGTCTTGTATACATTCCATATAAACAGACCAATTTCTTAGAATTATAGGAAGGATTATGAACATGGACAGTTTGTAATATTAAAAGCAATTTCTTCCATCACTTCCCATCTCTTTTCTTTCTTCTTTCTATTTTTTTTCTTCTTTTTTTTTTTTCAAATTACATCAACAATGGAACTAACGAGTAGAGAATGAAAACATGTTCCTTTTCACCAACCATAGCCCTACCACAATTCCGGACACCCCCATACTTATTTCTTGCACACCCATACGTATCATAATGATGAACAATGCTCCACTAGCTCCAAGGTTTGGGTAAAAGCATTATTTTTTTCCAGGTTTAAAGCTTGTAATGTGGGTTCACAATAACGAAAAAAAAACAACACATAAAGCTCAAAGGGGTTCACAAAGGAAAATTTTGATTACAAGGTAGGCTATTTGGCTTATATAGCTTATAACAAATATGACTTTAATCATGTTCATGTATGCATGTGTCAATATGACCTCGAAGAGAATCAAGGCAAGTTCTAGAAAAACAAATCTATGTAAGAATATCTCACATGAAAGAAAATAGTGACTGATATGGATGTGTCAGTCTAAAGGCTCAAAATCTCACCGGTTTTTATCTATCAAATTCAGTCACTCCAATCTTAAGGAAAATAACTAGACTAATTAATTCTAAGTTGGAAAATCACTTATTCAATCTTGTTATGAATTCTTCAAGCTTAATTGAATCTCGTTATTATTATTTTTTTTCAAATTTCAAATAAAAAAACACAAAAACATTACCTAAATCCCCTCCCTCACACTTACAACTTACATTGTCCCCAATGTAAAGTAAAATGCACAGAAAGGGTAGAGATAACCAATATATAAATGTAAAAATAAGAAAAGAAAAATGGACTTCCCTTGGGTTGCCTCCCAAGCACCGGCTTTGTTTATGGTCGTGGGCTCGACTCAATGCTTCCTTCTTCAATCAGTATAAATCGGATCCTCATGGTCTTGTTTCTCCACATTCTGGACTTGGAAACCTTCATAGAAATGCTTAAGTCAATGGCCATTCACCTTGAACACTTTGGAAGTGGCTAAGCTTTGAATTTCAACTGCACCATGAGGAAAAACATTAGTAACGACAAAAGGTCCAATCCAACGAAAACGCAACTTACCCGAAAATAAACGAAGCCGTGACTAGTGTAGAAGGACTTTCTGACTAACTTTAAACTTCTTCCTAGAAATCATCTTGTCATGAAAAGCCTTCGTGTTTTCCTTATAAATCCTTGCACTCTCATAGGCATCATTGCGAATTTCCTCAAACTCTTGGAGCTGCAATTTTCTATGTTCTCCATTTTCATCCATCTTAGTGTTAAAACTCTTGATAGCCCAATAAGCTTTGTGTTCTAACTCAACTGGTAGGTGGCATGGTTTTTCAAATACCAATTGATAAGGTGACATACCAATGGGCATTTGATATGCAGTCCCGTATGCCTACAAAGCATCATCCAAGCGCAAACTCCAATCTTTTCTACTTGGATTGACCGTTTTTTCAATGATGGATTTGATCTCTCGATTCAACACTTCCGCTTGTCCACTAGTTTGGGAATGATATGAAGTTGACACCTTGTGCATGACATGGTACTTTCTCAACAAAGTCGCCACAGTTCGGTTGCAAAAGTGAGTACCTCGATCACTTATTAGAGCTCTTGGAATGCCAAACCTAGAGAATATGTTAGACTTGATAAAATTGCAACAACTTTAGAATCATCAGTCTTGGTGGCTTTAGCTTCCACCCATTTTCAGATATAATTAATAACAAGTAAGATATAAACATAACTGAAAGATATAGGGAACGGTCCCATGAAATCGATGCCCCCAAACATAAAAAATTTCATAAAATAGTATAGGAGTTTGCGGCATCTCATTCCTTTAGGATATATTACCTGCCTTCTGACAAGGATCGCATGACTTACAAAAAGAATATGAATCTCGAAATAGAGATGACCAATAAAAACCACATTCTAGCACTTTTCTTGCTGTTCTCTTGGCTCCAAAGTGACCTCCACAAGCATAAGAATGACAAAAGGTTAGAATGGAAATGATTTCATTTTCAAGAACGCACCTTCTGACCACTTGATCTGCATAATGCTTCCACAAGTATGAGTCATCCCACACATAGTATTTGGCATCACTCTTGATCTTATCTCTTTGAGCCTTAAACAAACCAGTAGGTAGTATGTTAGTAACCAAATAATTTATAATATGTGCATACCAAAGTAATGTCACATTCGCAGAGAACAACTGCTCATCAAGGAGTGTTTCCTGTAAATGAAGTTTATCCTCGACATGAGCTAAGTGACTCAAATGATCGACGACACGATTTTTTATTCCTCTTTTATCTTTGATCTCCAAATCAAATTAACTTAAGAAAAGCATCCATCTAATTAATCTTAGTTTTGCCTCTTTCTTCATCATCAAATAACGAAGAGCTGCATGATTAGAGTAAACAATAACTTTAGTACCAAGTAACTAAGATCGAAAGTTTTCTAAAGCAAAAACAACAGCTAAAAGTTCTTTTTCAATAGTAGTATAATTTCTTTGAGCATCATTCAAAGTTGTGGAAGCATAATAAATTGCATGAGACGCTTTTCCAATACTTTGACCTAAGACAACGCCTATTGCATAATCACTTGCGTCGCACATTATCTCAAAAGTAACGCTCTAGTCAAGGGGTTGGATAATTGGGGTGTCTACAGTTCTTTCAGCTTATCAAACACCTTTTTACATACTTCATTGAACTCAAAAGCCACATCCTTTTGTAGCAACTTGCATAGGGGTGCTACTATTTTAGGGAAGTCCTTAATGAATCTTTAGTAAAAACCTGCATGTCCAAGAAAGAACGACCTTCCTGCACACTAGTAGGATATGGTAAAGATTGAATAATGTCAACTTTAGCTTTGTCTAGCTCAATTCCCCTAGATAAAATAACATGACCTAACATTATACCTTGTTCAACCATAAAATGACATTTTTTAGAGTTTAACACAAGGTTAGTTTCCATGCATCTTTGAAGAACAAGTGTAAGGTTATGCAAACAATTATTAAAGGAGTCTCCATAAACTATGAAATCATCCATAAAAATTTCTATGATATGCTCAATATAATCTGAAAATATGCTAACCAAACACCTTTGGAAAGTGGTGGGGGCGTTGTAGAGGCCGAAGGGCATGCGACGATATGCAAAAGTCTCGAATGGGCATGTAAAAGCTGTCTTTTCTTGATCCTCTGGTGCAATTGCAATTTGAAAATAACCTGAAAAACCATCAAGGAAACAATAGTAAGAATTACCAGCTAACCTTTCAAGTATTTGATCAATAAAAGGTAAAGGGAAATGGTCTTTGCGGGTTACGGCATTTAATTTTCTATAATTGATACATACCTGCCACCCATTCTAAACATGGGTAGGAACTAACTCATCATTTTGATTTTTTCACAACAGTTATTCCAGTCTTTTAGGAACCACTTGAACCGAGCTAATCCAATTGCTATCCGAATTAGGATAAATCATTCCAACTTCAAGAAGTTTAAGGATCTCCTTCTTTACTACTTCCATTATGGGCGGGTTCAATCTTCTTTGCGGTTGTCAGGAAAGTTTTGCTCCCTCTTCAAGTAAAATACGATGCATACATGTAGATGGGCTAATTCCTTTAATATTCGCAATTGTCCAACCAATAGCCGTCTTATGCTCCTTTAGGACCTGCACAAGGTTTTCTTCTTGCAACTCACAAAGTTTACTGGAGATGATCACGAGTAATGTTCCTCCGTCTCCCAGGAACACATATTTGAGGTGACTGGGGAGAGGCTTCAAATTTGGAATAGGGGCCTACAAAACAGAAGGTAACGACCTCTCGTTAGAAACTGGTAATGCAACATAGGGTACGTTACCTGACTATTGTAACTTTGAAAAATCATTCAATGCTGCAACAGTTTCTTGCAACTCAGTACTTAAGACAAACTCTCCATTCTCTTTCTCAAGATGCTTACTGATGGCAACTTCCAATATATCTGGTCCATCAAGTTCAAAAACTTCCTGTGCTAGAGAATCAATCACATCAATAGAATAAATAGGATTATCATCACAAGGGTATTTCATGGCACCATAAATATTAAACTTAATAATTTTACCATCAAATTCCATGATAAGTGTGCCACTATGAACATCCATCTTAGTCTTAGATGTCTTTAAGAATGGTCTTCCTAACAAAATAGGGGCATTTTGGTCGCCATTCTCCATATCAAGCACATTAAAATTAGTAAGGAAAACCATATCATTAACTTGTATATGAACATCCTCAACTACACCTTTAGGATAGGCATTAGATCTATCAGCCAATTAAATCACAACACCAGTTTTATTCAAAGGTCCAAGTTTCAAAGAAATATATATAGAATATGGTATGACATTAATAGAAGCTCCTAAATCAATCATGGCCTTCTCAAATCTAGTGTTACCTATCGTACAAGGGATGGTAAACGTACCTAGATCCTTGCACTTCACAGGGAGTTTCCTTTGAATAATTGCAGAAACATTCTCCCCTACTCTCACCTTCTTACATCTTTTAAGTTTCTGTTTTCTCTTAATTGTACACAATTCTTTAAGGAATTTAGCATAACGAGGTACTTGTTTAATAGCATCTAAAAGTGAAATATTTACCCCGCATCTATGAAAAGTCTTATGAAAATCTTTATTTTGCTCATATTTTCTAGATTCTGCTAAAGCCTGAGGAAAGGGAGGTACAGGTTTATAATCAGAAAGAGGGAAAAACTTACGCTTAGGTACGTCATCGTCATTGGGAACATTCCCGTCTGCTATGACATTTTTCTCCTTTTCTTGATTCGACGATGCAAGGGCTGCCATCTCAACCTCTTTACCACTTCTCAAGACGATTGCACTTGCATTTTCTCTTGGATTTACTACCTTCTGAGAGGGTAATTTCCCCAAACTTTGGGCTTCTAGATGACTAACTGCGGTTGCCATCTGGCTCATCTGATTAGCCAGACTTTGAATACTGGCCCTCGCCTCTTGTTGAAATTGTTTCGTCTCCTGTTGGAATTGCAAAGTATTAGTGGCAAGAGACTTAACAATATCTTCTAAAGACATACTAGAATTAGAAGTTTGGCTCGATTGTTGTCTAGGGGGTATGGTTGCTTCTATTACTGGTAACTTGGGTGGTTTTAAATCACAGGTTGATTCACTTATGGATTCTCATAGCTAAGATTATGGTGATCCCTGTATCCCGAGTTATACGTGCTCATATATAAATCATACTTTCTTTGTGGTTGGCCAGGGAAACCACTTGCTGCATTCACTTACTCCATGGGCTCCTCTTGAAGAGTTGGACACATATTGGTTGGATGCCCCGCTACTGAACAAATTTCACAAGCTTTTGCCATTTGCATATAACCTACAACCATTTGATGAACAAGGGAAGTTAGACTCGCAATTTGTTGTTCAATGGAGGAAATATTTACCTCATTGACATGCTTAGGTGAATGGTCTGTTGGTCCAAAAGGCAACCCAAGGGGGGGGGTGAATTGGGTTTTTCGAAGATTAATAACAATTAAGATTAATTAAAATTAATCTAAGCAATGTAACAGTGATCAATCTATATGCAATGCAATATACTCAGAGAAAGGAAAGAAAACAGAGCATAAGAAAGAACACACAGATTTACCGAGATTCAACCACAACCTGTGGTCTACGTCCTCACCTCAAGACCTCCTTGAAGTCTTCTTCCACTATGTAATCACCTATTACAAATGGGTTGCTGATTGACAAAGTGCTTAGCTCACTATACATAAGAACTCCTCACCGAGTTCTTCAATTTTCAAGTGGTTTTGTCCAAGCTCCACTCAAACTTTCAAGAGTTTTGCTTTCACAAGAGAACTCTCAAACTCTCAATTACAAGTGTATAAAAGCATACAAGTAACTAACACACTCTCTAGCAAGAGTAGATTTTATAATCAAAGCTCATAGATGAAGACATGAAGAATATTTAGAGTATATCAGTAAATCAGTCACTTAATTTGGTTTGTATCTTCAATCCTCTATATAAATGCAGTTGGAAGCTTATATATATACCCCTGTATTGATTCCATTTATTAGAGGTTGTTGGGTATCATTAATGCATGTCCAGTCCGTTATAACATTAAGAAAAATAGCCGTTATATCCAAGGAGTCGGCTCCAGGTTTGTGGAGTCTACACTTTCTGCTTTTGCATTTACCAGATGTTGTTTACTGACTTCATAAGTTTGCTCTTCATATCAATGAGGCGACCCCTTGTTCATTCTGTCTTCACATCTTTGGCTTTTGCTATCATGAGGCGACTCTTCATCTTCAGGAGTCCGCTTTTTGTTCATTCGATCTTCAGCCTTTTACTTCTGTTGTCATGAGGCGACTTTTCATCTTCATGTGTCCACTCATTGATCATGTCATCTTCAAGCCTTTGCGTCTGTCTCCATGAGGCGACTCTTTATTTCAATGAGTCCACTTTTTATCTATTTGGCCTCCAGGCTTTTTAGCTTCTGTGATTAAAAGGCGGCACTTCATTTTTCATGAGTCCACTCATTGTTCATTTTGTCTTCAGGCCATTTGCTTCTGTAATCAAGAGGCGACTCCTCATTTTCATGAGTCCTCTCATTGTCCATTTGGTTTTTAAGCCTTTTACTTCTGTGATCAAGAGGTGACTCCTCATTTCCATGAGTCCCCTCATTGTCCATAAATCTACTTTCTGACTTCTAATGATCTAGCTCATCTCAACATTGATATAAGATCTTCAAGGAGTATTTCTTTGTGGTATGATGATCAATCAAATATCTTTAACTTATCAGAGTTAACTTCTACTCAATTTGGATTGAATCAATCATTGGATATTGATCTTCTCTTGACTCTCAAACTGTCAAAGCTTCATTTGATCAATGTTCATCTTTTCTTCTTCATTTGCAAAGCTTTCTTCTTTCATTGTAGAACATTATCTTTCAATGCCAAGCTTCCTCAATTACGTAGAGCTTCACAATGCTTCATTGCTGAGTTCTTCTCTTTGCTAGTAATTCTTCTTTCTTCTTTACAGATCACTTCAATGAGACTTTTGCACGCTTGATGAAATCTCTTCATATATCTAGTCTTCATTGATTCTTTATATTGTAGAAGAATTATTCACTTGGATTCCAAGTAGAGATCAGACAATTATTGTGAGCCATCTTCTCAGCAACTTCAATCACATTATCTTGAATTGATATTTGCATTCTTGATGAAGTTTCTCTTGAGCATTTTCAATCTCTTCAACAATCAATTCCTCTTCAACTGATCTTTCCACTTCTTCAACTAATCTTTGCATATTCTGATGAAGTCTTCAGTTTATCTTGAGTGCAAATCAATCTTCATTGAATCTATGCATACTTTGATGAAAGCTTCATTTGAACACCTTCAATCTCTTCGACTGTAAGATATTTGTTTTGAAGTAGAGATAGGCGTCAATTCTCTGTTTGGTTCATTGCATAAATCTTGGAATTCATTGTTTGACCTTAAATTTGTTGTGCATTCTCTATGACATGTATCAGACATAAATTTGAACTTTAAGTCTAACTTATGAATTTTGTTAATCTGCACACTAAGTAGATTCATTAGTAAAATAACACAAGGTTTAGTTATCATCAAAATCAATATGAGAATCAACCTTGAGTCAACAAGGGTCAACTTTGAGTCAACATGGTCAAGTCTAGTGCCAAATTGTTGAGAATTGGCCGCCATATTCGCAATCAGATTTCTCGCGGCATCGGGAGTTTTATCCACTAAAGCTCCTCCACTAGTAGCATCAATCATGCTCCTATCAGTGGGCAACAAGCCCTTATAGAAATACTGAATAAGAAGTTGCTCACTAATTTGATAATGGGGACAGATTTTAATTCAAAGTCTATAGGAACATCTAAAGTAGGGAATGTTATACATAGATCAGGGGCCGCAAGCTTTTTTAAAGTTTGATTTCCAGCCATGACTTCCTCCTCTCCTAAATCAGAATTGCTAGCAAATAGGGAATCAAGAGCTAGATCGTTCTTTACAAAATTTCTCCAAGCTTCCCTTCTTGACCTGTGTAAAGTTCTCTCTATTTCTGGATCACACTGCAGATCACACTGCAAATCACCTTGATTAGAAGATCGAGTTATACTCATAAACACTCAAGAAAACTCTACCCAACGCTGAAAAACAATTTAGGAAAAAAAAATTTAAAGTAATGAAAATAATTAAAATAATTTTTTTTGAATGAAATAAAAAATCATAAGAAGCACAAAAATTAACTAGAATCACTCCCTAGCAACGACGCCAAAATTTGGTGTGCTGTCACGGTCACCCAAAAATAAAATCGATACCCCAAAAACAAATATGTAGTAGTGTGAGTAAGGCTCGTTCCCACGAAGAGTGTTTAGCCTAGTTTTATGCTATGTGACTTTGATGGGGGTTTTTGGATATAATGAAAACTATTTCAATAAAAACAACTACGAAACAATCAGATTAAAGTATTGAAATCAGTCAAAAGAACAAATCTTGGTCTAGGTCAACATCCACTATCGGAATTTACAACTAATCATCGATGCAAGTATATCAATTCACACATTGAATATTCACCGTCGGAATTGTTTTCTTATCTCTCCTTAGTCGTAGTTAATTAGAAACAAGCGATCTCATTAATCCTAACTATTAAACAACCCAGGATAAGCACTCAAGGTTTAATCTAGTAGCAGCCTTAAGAATTAGAGAAATCGATAAAACTAAACAATACAAGCACAAGCTGTTGTACTTAATTTAGTCGAATGTCCTTCCTAAGATATAATAATTCTTGACGCAGCAATCATTAAATCTCAGTTGCTTCACAAATCAGAGGGATCAAACAATTACGAATTTGATATCTAATCCAGCAGTAGATTGCAACGAATAATAAACTAGTAAGCCTCCTAGCGATTAAACAAGACAATCATGAAAATAGGCATAGAAGAACATCTGATACTCAAAGCATAAATCGAATAATGAAAACAAATTAGATCTCACAATTTATTATTAATTCTGAGGCTTGTGTTTCTTTCAACCAAGATTCAGAGTTTAGCCACGCAGGGCCATGAAAACAACTCAAATAATAACCTAGAATAATCTGGAAAACATCAACCACCCTAAAAACAAAACCGTTCCAGCTTTTATAGGCTTCTAAAAATCTGCAGCTGCGCATAATCGTTTGAATGCCCTTACTACCGTTCGAACGCATCGGACCACCGTTCAAACGGTGCGTCGAACGCACGTCAAATGGCAAAATTGCTCTCTGTATATTTCTAACGCTCTTCGAACCTGAAATTGACGTGAATCCGTTTGACGTACCATTTGAACGCATATGCTACCGTTCGAATGCTCTTCGAACGCTGCTACCATTTTAGCTCGAATTTGTCCCTTTTAAGCTAGGATTCTCTTCCTTGGCATTCCATAGGAACCTAAATAAAAGTATAAGAATAATGAGTATATTTAAGCACCAACTAAGTATAAAAGATTAAACATCAATATCCGTGGAGAAAAGTTGTCTTGACATCCATTTGTTCAAGCTCCAAGTTTAGGCTGGCTACCAATCAGAGTATAACTCGAATTGAGGTCATCTTCACCATCGGTGAGAAAATCTCATTAAAGTTAATTCCTTTCTTCTGTTGGAATCCTTTGGCGACCAATCAAGCCCTGTGCCGGACTAGCTTTCCACTATCATCTTTTTTCAGCTTGAAGACCCACTTGTTCCTCAAGTCTTTTCTGTATTTAGGAAGCCTAACCAGATCATATGTCTAATTTTTCTATAATGAACTCATCTCCTCTTGCATAGCTTGCTTCCACTTGCCTTTGTCTAGATAAGTTTTTGCTTCCTTGAAGTCCTTTGGCTCCCTCTCATCAGTGAGCATGATGTAGTATGATTCCGAATATCTGGTCGACGGAATTAGGACCGGCCTCTTGCAGATCTCCTTGGCTGAGGCTCGTCAATATGGGGAGATACCTCACCAATTGGTTGTGGAAGTTCTTCTACTTCTGGTGGAGGGGGTTGTTGCTCCCCCTACTTAACACCCTCTTCTTCTTCATCTTCTTGAATTGCCTCCTTGCATTCCAGTGTCTGTGGTGAGCTGGACTGGTGTTGGATCTAGAGTTATGTTAGGAGCATGAGAATTGGAATCACTGGACTTAGTTGGTTCCTCGTGAAACTGGTGCGCGCAGACAGAGAGAGAGAGAGAGAGAGACACACACACACACACACACACACACATATAGGGATAATTATAAAACACTCCTAAATTATCACTCAGTATCACCACTAAACCTCTTAAATTTTAGAACCATGACACATTGATTCATGAACTGTCAATTTATATTAATCAAGATCTTCATTTAGTAATATTTTGTTAAGAGAGTGGATAGAAACATTATCAAGGAGCCTAAGCTCCCTAACGAAGCCTCTAAAGTATTTCTAATTTTCCAAGTGTGTCAAGCTGCCATAGGGCTGTCTAGTTCTCTTATACATGACCAAAGATTTCAAGATTCAACAAACTAGACAAGCCCCTCCTCATCACCTATATTAGAATTTGGATTCTGTGATTTTAAGGAGATAAATAACTCTTTTTGTAGCATAAAATGGTGCGTTATTTACATAGGGAATTGCATTTCAAGAAGTTTTACATATCGTTGAGCTGCTAGTTGGTGTTAAAAGGAATTCACATATATTGTTACTCTAACTAGAAAAATATTTAACGTGCCATAGTGTTCACCCAAAAAAACCCTTTGAGAAACCAAAAGGTAGTTAATATTCATCCAAACCCAACATACAGGAACTCATTTAAGACAACAACTAAAGGGGAGTTGCTTATTCTCAAAAGAACTCATTCATGGGTCTTGCATTAAAACATCATTTTATTTTACTCATGCCTCGGAGACATACAAAGGTCCTACAAATAGGACTTCCATATGGTTTTATTTTATTTATCTTATGTTTCTTTACGCTTTTTTTTCAATTTTTTTTTTTCACGAACAATGGAGTAGGAAGATTTTGGCTATTCATAATAGGGTATGTAGAATATCTATGTACTAGACGCGTTTTAGCGTCCCTCCGAGTACTCAGCCATAAGATCTCTGAAGTCCAATAGAGTGGTAGAGGCACTTAAGTGCATTTAATGTATTTTAAGGCCGTTTGGTAAGGTTTTTTAGTCTAATTTTTTTTAAAACTTTTTTACTTTTTTGTTTTTTTACTTATCTTTATCTTATAAAAGCAAAAATAATTCTTTCTGTTTTTGCTTATAAACCAAAAAAAGTAAAACTAAAAAAAAATTAAAAAAAAAAGTTGTAATAAACGGGCTCTAAGACAAGATCACCACCCAGCGGTGAAGCTATGCTATGCCCAAGGAGGGCATGGCCCCCTAAGGTTCAAAAAATTTCATGATGTATAGTAAAAATTCTGTTGTAATTTTTTTTTACATAATAGAGCGGCCCCTCGTAATGTTAAAAAGGCCTATTATATTTAACTTCTAATCAAAACTTAAAAAATTCTACATAATAAAATGCCTATTTTCTTGTACAATTTATATTGTGGTCTATTTTTGTTTATTATCTGACCTCATTTTTATTTGTTTATCATATGATTTGTTTGTGGCCTAAGACCTATACTTATCCATGTTCAATTAATTTAGATCAATGAAAAAATTTCAAAAAAAACATATAACTCTCCATTTCATCTTGCCCCCTCCTAAGACGAAATTTTGGCTTCGTCCTTGTTGCCGCCCCCATACATCTACTGCACGAGTGCAATACTTGTCAAGTATAAAGGCCAACTTGAGAGCTGAGACAAAATAATAATGTTATTATCTATATTTCTATGTTAGCAGTATCATTATTGTTAAAAGTCTGGATGAACTTAACAACCCCTAAACAATTTATATGTCAATAGAGAGAGAGAACCCGGCCACCGAAAAGCCGTAGGTCGTCGGCAAAGTGGTTCTTGGCATGAAGTTCGGCCAATAAAAAACAGGAAGGGAGTTATTTCAATGGAAGGAAGGTACCAAAAACAGTTGTACAAGGAAGGAATATTCAATATTGAGCAACGACAAGTTTAAGATTTTTTTTTTTTTTTTAAAAAAAGAAAGACATGGAAGGAGAAAAATTATTGTACATGACGTCCAATATTATTATTTGCAAAAACGTGTAAAACTCGTTATAAATGTTAAAATCATAGTGGCTATCATATCTTGTGATGTTGTTCACATGGAATAAGAGGGGCTAATCAACCATTTATTTATTTTCGTTGGGTTTAAAAAATGAGACGAAAATTAATAGATGTTTGTTTGAAAATTATTATTTATATTAATAATTTCATTTCCCTTTTCTTTGAAAAATGCAGGATCCAAACTTAGACCAAAAGAATACATCCACATAATGATGTTTGATATTCTGCCAGCAAAGCTTTGCAGAATTTAATGAGATGGATGAAGAAGATACAGCAACACTAACTGAACTTTTGGAATCTTTTACTTGACATTGGGCTTTTACAATTTACCCAGAATTTGTCTAATTTTATTCACGCATCCAAGGTTTCTTTTTAGAATTCTTTTGAAGTCACAAATTAAGGGATTCTAAACATTGTTTTACAAAAGAAGAAAGGAAAAATAAAAAAGAGCACTACTTTCATGCCTTTCATGTTTCATTTAATTTATCAAAAACCATTTGATTAGCAAAATTAAAGGATTCTACAAGTAAAAAAATCATTCTGCATGCTAGGGAGATTAGTCAAAGAAGGCTACTTATAGACTCAAAATCAACTGTATATATATATATTTTTTTTTGTGATACATTGAATGACCAAAATTCTAAGGAAGCAGAGTAAGTTAAACCCATGATCTCATGACATGGGTGGAGGCTCTACCGCTACTCATATCAAGAAGTGTCAAAAAGATCAATTAGTTCATATGACCCAGTACTAGAAACGAGACTTTTTACCTCAAAGCGTTGTGGTTGCAAAAGATGGAGTCGTCGTCGCAAATATCTTTTAGCGACAGCATGTGAGGTATAGTTAAAGTAGGGTTGCAAAAAGTATTAGTGACGGCATAGCAATTTTTTTTAGCTACAATAATGGCCCATCGCAAAACATATTGGACCTGTTATAATCTTTTAGCGACGGTTTGTTGCCGTCACTATTGTTCGTTAATGGCAACAACATATAGCCGTCACGTAAAGTGGGAGTATGTATAGATTTTGACTGATGGGGCATAACCGTCGCTAAAAGTGTTGTTGTATCAAAATCTTTCATTTGTGACGCTTCAAAACAACTATTGCTAATAACCCAATTATTTGCCATTTAAACATTGCAAATAACCTGTTTTTTAAAAATAATTTCCCTGTAATTTTTTTTTATAACAAAAAAAACAATCCATCTATATTCATCAATATTCACAGAACAAAAATTATAACAATTTCAAATTTTGTTAAAATCTCCATTCATAAAATCAATGTACGTAATTATCCATGGATTTTCATACACAAAATTTAAGTAAATAAAGTCTTTCCAAAACTAAAGTACATGTCCATCGATCATAATATTGCCTAAACAAAATTACTTTATAAATGAAAGTAGATAACCATCTGCACAAAATCAATTCAATATACAAATCAAGCACAAATTAAGCATAGCCCATCATCCACGTCCCACGTCTGGTCCGTCCATATATCATCATTCCTCTCTCGGTATAACTTGAAAAAATTTCTAATATTAATAATATACGAGATAATAAATCATAGAATACATATGCATTCAATTATAGCAACCAAAAAAATGAAATGGTAATATACATCACAAGACCGCCAAGCTTCACATCGACCAACTGATTCTCCCACGGTTTTAATGCTATGGCGCAGTTTTTCCAAAAGGGCTTTAGGCTTTTTCGCCAATTCAACAAACACTCTTGAAAAATTAGGACCCAATGGTTCTGCATCCACTTTTGACAAATGGTCCATACAAAATTAGAGGTCCCTCAGCAAACTCTTGTTTCAGAACATCAACACTAAGCAAGTACACTTTTATAGTGTCCTACAAGTACAATTATAAAATTATAATTTTATTAAAAGTTCATTATTCACGTGGCAAAAAAGTCTAGTTTAACAGTTGGATGGTGCACAAAAAGGTTCTTTCTTGAAGGTTTCATTTTGAAAGTAATAAACTAACAATAGATAAAAGACTAGGAAGATCAACTAAGAAGACAAGGTTTTCATCTTTGGCCAGAATTGCATTGAGGGCTGTTGCCCTTGCTGTCAACCATTTTTATCAAAGCAGCAAGGGCAACACCCCATTGACAGTAATGTGCAGAAAATTAAATTCCAACCTTCACCTATAACTTTTCAGCACTCAAATGTTACATTATAACCAACTCAGCCTTCACCTATACCACCACTTATCAACAAAAAAAAAAAAAATGTTATTACACATTATATCCAAATTGGGGTGGTGGTACGAGAGTTCAATATAAGTTATTAAACTCTTTGGGCAGAACTCTGTACTTTAATTAGTTCTAAGTTTTTTATTTTTGTGTGGGTAATTTTCCCTAACTTTGTTATACAACATATTGAAGAACTCATATTCCTTCGAATTCTCTTCATAATAAAATAAATAACCATCTAACGTCATAGCCTCATAGATAAGCAGCTACGTAGTAAGGCCACAATCAAAAGGATGTCAATGTCTGGCATGCTTAAGAGGTACCAAGATGACCAAAAAAAAGCCAGAAGCAAAGATTGGAGTTTCCTTGTTATATAGGTCGGTAGGTTCTCTAATTCTGGTATAACAAAGGAGAGAGAGAGAGAGAGAGAGAGAGAGAGAGAGAGAGAGAGAGAGAGAGAGATTTTGTGATGAAGAAGGGGAAAAAAAAAAGAAGAGACATTGGAAGGTTTGGTTTAGCCAGTTTAGCCATGGCTGTGTAGGAGAGTGCCCCTCGTTTTCAAAATTCAAGGGAATCAAAATCTAGGGGCATGAAGAGATATTGAACTTGAATTTCTCTTCTATTTTAAATTCATTATAGATCTCCATAATTGTATAAATTCCCAACCCCTGCTTTTTAATGTTAATTCTATTTTAGAAGTAGTGAAGGTCATTGTTTAATTTAGAACTTAATTTGGAGATTAAATTGATGGTGGAAATTTTGGTGGGCAAATTAAGAACGATAATAGGAGTCTGATAATGTAAAGTCAGAGTCAGTGTTGAAGCATCACTGAGTTAAAAAAATTCATCAATATGAAAATATTGTCTTGGAGAATAGTTTTGTCCCTAACTTCACAAGAAATGCATTGACAATGACAATTTTTGAAGAAGTGGGATGATCATGATAGTGAATTTGAGATTTTGGGAAGTGGTTTATAATAGCGCAAAAATCGAATATGAATGACTTGCAATTCACTCGTTTTGCTGGCAATTGGTGGGCAAACATGTAAAATTTACAATTTTATATCACTCAACTTTCCATATCTTTTGTAACTGCTAACATTTTTTTTCTTTAGCAATGGTTGGCCATTGTCCTCACCCAAACTTTTTTCAACAGCCCAAAGTAAATCCTTCAAAGAAAAATGCATTCATCAATTGGTGACTGATCATAGCACTGCTAATTTCCTTGAAATTAACTAAATCTCACCAAAATTTGAACTAACCACTAATTGTCGAAGAAAAATCTATATTGCATTTGCACAGGTATAGTGCGTGCTGCTTCTAGCTAGTGTCTCTAAAAGACTTGGTATTTTGTCCAAAAGCTTGGTTATCAATATATTCTGTTAAAGTTTTATTTTAGCCTAGTCCTCTAGATGGTTTTGGGATTCACTATTTCCTACATCTTTCTTTGATTTCTAGTTATATGACCACAGTTCATGTGTATCTATCTATCTATCTGAGTAGTATTGGCATCTAGATGGTCCCAGGTTGGGTGGTCAACTAAATCTTATTTGAGGATCTTATTTATAATTTGAGGGGGATGTGTCAATTCATGTCAGTTTTTTGAGGCACCAAAATCCTAAAAATATGTTAAAGAAACTGTATTTGATCAGGAAAGGAAAGTACCAAAAAAAAAAAAAAAAATGGCAAAAGCAACTGTGAGAAAACATGGCCTCATGCTTGCTTTACTAATCTTCAAGAGCTTGCCAGGGAAATAGAGGTATATCAGCTAGCACCATGTGCAAACCTCTATAAAAATAACAATGCAGAACAACTGCTAACAGATGCTAACCAATAATGGGATACTAATCATTTGGGGTTCAAAGTGTGAGGTGAAAATGGTCCAGACTCCCCTTCACTTTTCATCTTTTCTTGTTTAAATTGGTGAGTTGGTAAAGTGTCTCACTTTTCATTCTTCATCTGTTAGGCTCATGTGCACAAAAATAGGTTTTGCACAGAAATTCAGATGTTATCAAGGTGAAAATGAAGGTGGAAGGGAAGACAACCAAGTAGAAATTGAAGGATGACATTTGGGGAGACAGTTAAAGAAGCAATTTACACAGAAATTCAAAATTCACTCTTGCAATAGCTTTTAAATAAACAATTAATTGTAATTCAAACAAATGCAACATATTCAAGTTTTTAGTAGGCTAACTCTCAACCTTTTAACACTAAGAAGGTTTTTCAATAGGCTCACCCTTAACCTCAAACATATGTGTGATTGTGTACATGTATGCGAATGAGTTGTACTTATTACTTGATCAGGAGGTACTAGAGAAGGTGATGATGATGTAGAATTGGGGTGAGACGATAATGTGTCCTCACCAACAGACTCTCTGAATGCATGGTGGCCACTAAATGCATCTGGAACCTACAAATATAAAATTTAGATTAAACCTAAAAATAGATATGTGAAAACATATGTCAAAATAAACAACAATTCACAACCTCTATGATGCCCTCCGATGTACTCCCCCTATTGGATTCTAAGAACACAAGTCGAGCCATTAGTTGCGACATCTCTGCTTGCATTTCCTTCTGCTCCCTCGTTGATTGCTCAATTCTCAACTGCATCTCAACAATCGTCTCATGTTGGTTAGGTTGAGATGGTCCACGATCCTATGGGTATACTGCATTCCTAGGTGTGCCCCTCCCGTAGGTCAAACAATACCAATGTGCATCATCGCCTAAAATATCATGGAACAACTTGTCTCGAAACTCTCTAGTTTGCTTAGGCTTGGGTACCGTGTTAAGCTACTCATCGTATTCAGCCTACAATTTCACAATGATACTCCATTTTAAATGCAAAATATATGGCTTCAAAGACAAAATATAACTTTTAGAATAAAAAAATAAAGATGGCGGCTGCCACATCTAGGTCATCAACTTTACATGTCTTCTTAAAGACACTCATCTTATCTGTAAGGTCTCCTTTGGCCGCCATCTGAAATGAACAAATGAATATAAAGCAGTTAGAAACTAAAGAAATGAATATGAAGTAGTTAGAAACTGAAGCAGTTCTATATAAATACATCAAAACGTATCTGGGAGAAATGTGTACTCCCAGTCGTATGGGATGGGCCGCGAAGCTCTCGATTCTTAGAGTTTCGTGCCGATATTGCCTAAAACATCACTTGCACGTATTAGCACAAATTTATAAACAGATATACCAATGCAAAGAAATTGTGAAAGCACTTATTTATACCTCTGCCTTGGGGTAAGCCAGTAATCCACTAGATCTCTCCATTGATTTGGTGGGATATGAGGAGGCACTCTGGAATGGATGTCAAACAAGTGTCTAACAGGCTTAAACCACTTCCTTTTTTTCTTGTTCTTGTTATCCTTTCATATCGTCCTACATGACCTAATGAAAACATCTCTATATCGGTCTGGACAATATATCAACGCATCCTACAAAGAAAAATTAAAATTACCTCCATTCCAACTATTATGTTAAGAATAAAATATTGCCAATGAAATGTTAGTTTTACCTTGACCTTCTTCCAAATAGAATCTATCATATCTAAGGGTACCGCATTCCAATGAAGATATGTTAGGGGAACCTGATATACGTCCTATACCATGATCCTAATCTGCCCTTCAAGCTTAGTGCCTAGTGGGCCCATAGGGTGTCCCACATTGTCAAATGGGACATCCCACTTCAACTCTCCCCAATTTTCAATGCCCTTTGTAATGCCTCAACCTTTCTTAGTCTAGGTCGAGGACGATGTCCCTTCACCTGATAAAAAATGGACATCAATTTAGAATAGATATTAAAGAAATGAGCATTACTTGAGAATAGATATTAAAGTAATGGACATTAAAAAAAATGAACATTAATTGAGAATGGACATCAATCAGATGTGAACAAACATACTTGAGGGTGTGGTGGATGATGATGGTAGTGATGATGTCGATGCTGATGACGATGATAGTCTTGGTGGTCTCGTCAATGGCAATGTCGGCTCTAGCTATGATGGTGCCGCTGGTGGTAGTGATAATGGTAAACGTGATGATCTCATTGAGGCAATGTTAGTGGTGGTAATGTGGACTCTAGCGGTGATGGTGCAGGGGGTGGTGGTGGTGGTGATGATGAGGGTCTTGATGGAGATGTGCATATATGCAAAGCCTCAAACAAAGTTCGAGGGGTGTAAGTGTCCCATTTTTGCCCACTCGGCAATCTCTGGCCTGACTGAACTCCCTTTTAAAACTCACAGGAATATCCAAGCCCAAACCAACTTTCAAACCCTTATATAATCAGTCAACTGCTTCTCAAGCCCGTTGGGCCTAATAGAGGCCTACTAACAAAACCTGCCTCTTGGGCTTCTAGGCATGTCTTGAGAAAGTTTAAAATCCCTCAAGACGGTAAGTCCACCCTTTCAAAGTGTTCTTGGACAGTTAGGCATACTCAACACGCCATCCTGTCGAACTTTGATCACATTCCGGTCAATTACGGGCAAAATAATTGTTTTGCCCCTAGACGCCCCAGTATAGTATAAATCCTGCCAAGCAGCGAAAAACTCTTCCAGGACCATCCTCGAATAGTCCAGCAAGCTTTATATACCACTCCAATCCATCATGACCCCTTTTTCAACCAACTCCGGTCAAAATGACCGTTTTACCCCTGGCAGTCCAAACGCACCCTGAAACTACACCGGCTCTGAGTATCGAATGGTAGATCTCATCATATACCCTTGTTTAACCCAACGTGAGCCCGACGATGTTAAACACTTCTAACTCAATGAAAGTCTCTTGGAGCGCCTCACAGACACTCCGCTAGGGTTGTCTTTTCTCTCAATTCCCTAGTTACAATGCACCGTCAAACGACTTGAGAAATGCGTAAACCAGGAAATTCCCAAAAGCTTGACCATAGATCTTTCCATCGATACTGCTCGATTGAATAGATCGCTTCTTGAAACCCCCAATCGCATGGCTCGAAAACTGCCACTTGTAGTAACCCCTAGAGCGTCTATGAGACGCTCTCCAAGGTTGTATTTTTCTCCAATTCCTTGATTATAGTGCACCGTCAAATGACTTGAGAAATGTGTAAATTGAAGAATTCCCTAAAGTATTTCTAGAGCACTTTCCATCGGTACGGTCAGATCAGAAAGATCGCTTCTCGAAAGCCCCAATCACATGGCCTAAGAACGGCTACTTTTGAACATTTGCGGAGTGTATCACAGATGCTCCACAAAAGTGTGTTTTTGTGCACACTTCCCGAGAAAATATCTCACTCTTTTGAACACCTTTTACACTCCCTAAAAATTCAAAGTTCTTAAGAAACACTAGGAGAACACCATGAACATAACTGATTTTCTTGAATCCTTTTTAGATTGCACAATTATCG
Organism: Euryodendron excelsum; assembly: GCA_033060915.1. Taxonomy (NCBI): domain Eukaryota; kingdom Viridiplantae; phylum Streptophyta; class Magnoliopsida; order Ericales; family Pentaphylacaceae; genus Euryodendron; species Euryodendron excelsum. The sequence continues at coordinate 22,157,082 of CM065380.1, read as the reverse complement.
AGGCAAAGTTTAGTTGAACATTCGCGGCGATAGAGCATATGCTACATGCGCTCGAATTTTGATCAGATCAATCAAACTTTGTTTACCCCTTAAGATTTAGCTAGTACAATGTGTGTCACTTGGCAATCAAAGAGAGGAACAGTACTGGAGCATGTAACACATGCGCTAGGGCAATTTTTGCCTAGGCACATGTGCTACATGGGCCAGGCCCCTCCAGCTTTCCCTATAAATACAAGCCTCCCCTTTTGCATATTCCAAAATCGAAATTGGCAGCGAAGCTCCGCAGAAATCTCCTCTGAATCTCGAATTTCTATATACATCTCACACTTCAAGCGCTTAGGTTAGATTCTATCTCCCTCTAACCCATACACTATACCTATATAGCCCTCAATGTCATAGAATACCTCATTCCGGCCCCTTCAAGCTCAAGGCAAAGCATCCATGGAGGTTTGAAAGTGTTTAAAGGCAAAAGGTAGTATTCTCTTTACATTTTTGCAATCCCCACTCCTCTCTTCTCCCTCTTAGCCTACTTAGGCAATTCTTTATTTTAATCCCTATCTTTTACCCCCCTTTCTTGCATGCTTGGAACAAAAAAGCTCTTAGTTCATGCCTAGAGGAAAGTTTGTGAGAGTCACCGTGTAGGGAACCTCTCACAAACCTACTTTAAGACAGTATGGCCTTGGAGCACCTTGTAATTTGCTAAAGCCTCTAGCCTTGATGATTCCATGACCCCTTTGCATATGGTTATCTTGTTCATGCTTTGCATACTTAACTTTTTTTTCTTATTCACAACTATTTTTTTAAAACTTTCACTATCTCTTTTCTATGTCATTCACAAAGCTCCATATTCAAATGATTCCCTAAAAATGGTTGTAGAGTTAGTTCCTTGAAGCCTAGGTCAAACTCTCAATTTCTACACCTTAGAAAACCCTCTTCAAGTCCCTTGACTTTATTTCGCAACCCTACATTTCATTACTCTTCAAAATTGCACTAAAATGGCTTTTGAACCCTCTTCTTATATATTAATTTTTAAGGCTTTTACTCTCTTGAGCTTTGTGGTTGAAACAGTCCATTGGAAACCTCTCTTGAGTGGTTTTCCAATTATCTTAACCATATGAACCCTAGTTCATTAAAGTTGGTTCTATTCACTTCAAATTTGTTTTTCAAAATGTCCTGTAAGAAAGGTTGACAAAAGTTCATTCCCTTAAAGTTTTTATAAAAATAGTTTTTCAAAAATTACCATCTCCATCTTGATTTTTAGAAGTCTTACTCTGTTGAATATTGTGATTGGAATGGTTTCATGGAGTCCCCTTTGGAGTAATTTCCCTTAAATCAATCATATGACCCTTATTCTTTAGAGTGATTTTTTGTCACCTTAAAAGTGGTTTTTCATAACCTCATTTCTAAAACTAATTTTCAAAGGATCATTCTATTTAATTTTCAAGTCTTCAACTATCTATTTGATGTTGATTTTCACAAGTTTTGCTCTCTTGAGTTAGTGGATAAAATGGCTCCAAGGCAACCATCTCTTGAGTTATTTCCAAATACCAACCATTAGACCCCAATACTCACTTGAGTGGATTTCATAAAATGGTTTTTCAAAACATACTTTCAAATTTTATGCATAAAACCACCTCTCAAAACCACTAGGTTTCAACCCTAGTTCATAACTACCTCTCAAAACTACTAGTTCCAACCCTAGGTTAACTTGACCCTAGTTGTCCAACTCTAGGTTAACCTAATCTTAGTTAGTTAACCTTAGGTCACCTTAACCGTAGGTAACCTTAATCCTAGGATAACCTAACCTTAGTTAGTTAACCCTAGGTCACCTTAACCCTATGTTAACCTAACCCTAGTTAGTTAACTGTAGGTCAACCCAACCCTAGTCCAACCTCATCTTTGTTAGTTAACCCTAGGTCAATCCAACCTAGGTTAGTAAGCTTCAAGGTTTCAATTCAAATACCCTTTTTCAAATAACCGTTCAACTTAAAACCATTCTCATAATATACTTTCCAAGACATCCTGCTCTCTTGACATTTTCAAAAATTGATTCCAAAACCTTTTCAAATATCCCTACACTCTATCTTTAAAAAAATATTTTCAAGAAGTTCTCTTAAACTTGTTTTAACTAAAATGGATAGACATTTACATTTTTCAAAAACTATTTTAAAAAATGTTTTCAAGAACTCACAACCCCGAAAGGTCCTTAACCCTATATGGTTAAGGATTCCAAGGGAACGTGATTCATTAAGTACAACTTTCAAGATTATCCATACTAGGGTTCTAAAAGCCGTAAGTGTTTTCAAAAGCTCTTTTAAAAAATGATCTTCAAACATCACATTCTTGAAGTGTACAAGACCTCCAAAGTTTTCAAAATAAGCCTTCCAAACGTTTTGAAACTCCCTTAAGTTAATTCCAAAAACATTCAAAATCATCTTTGACCCTAATTCCAAAAACATTTCAAACATTCCAAGTCCTATTTCAAAGGCATTTTCCTAAATTCTCAAGTTCTCTTTTTCCAAAGACCTCAAAGCGTCTTCAAACCTTTCCAAAGACTCAAAGTGTCTTCAAAACTTTCCAATGGCCTTAATGCCCCTCTTTTCTATCAGGCTCTTGCCTGAACTATGAATGACCTGATTCTCGTCATATGAGATACGTAGGCAACCTAAAATGGTGCGGTCATAACCCTTATTTCAACCCAAGTTTCCTTTTCAAAACTTTCTATCAATTCAAGATTTCTATTTTGAATCCTTCCAAAACTTCCATGTTTTCAAATATTTTTTCCAAAATTTTCATTATGTATCGTTCATCCAAAAAGTGATGACCCAACCCCATTTTCAAAATTCTAAAGTGGATAATAGTAACTGGTTATTCAAGTGAATGAATTAAGGGTGATTAGACATTTAGGTACCGAAATGGCGGGATAGAATGATGATCGTAGGATATCTTCCCTACACATAACAAACCCTTGGATCATAAATCTCTGTTTTCAGAAGACAAAAATGGAGTTATTTTCAGAAAGGGCTTAAAACTTTTCAATGGTTGCTAAATAACCTATTTTCTTAAAACCTTCTTTTGGGGAAGTTTTTCAAAACTTTTTAAAAAACTCTAACTTAATCTTCTAATTATACTTAGTTTTTAGGTAACCTAACTCAGCTTAATCAAGTTAGGTGGTGACTCTCAAACTTTTACCCAAAAAGCCCCTAACTCAAATAATATTTTCAAGATCAAACCTAGTCACACTTGTCCTTTTAGGAGGATGAGTTCTAACGAAAGAGTACCGTACTTTTTTCTGAGCCAAGAGGGCTTGGTTAATAACCGGGGCATGATAAGGGGTTCGACGATGAGATCTCTTTGTCATTTCACTTTTTTTGGTAAAACACAACGCTATTATCAAAAACAATTGTAAGCATATTAATCAACAATGCAAGATAACCAATTAAAATTGCAAGATATGTACATAAATCAGATGTGGACAAACTAAATCATATTAAAGGACAAAATACAATCTCAAAATACAAGGATAATCAGTTTAAAAATAGATACAATAGAAGGATAATTAGTCTAAAAATGGATACAATAATAAAATGGAAATCTTGATGAGCAGGAATTAGACGTCAATGTTTACTCCTTCTGTTCTTTCACGCACCCAACCAACATTTTCATCTTAGAGCAATTGTTGACTTGCATTTGGCTCAACTTGAGGGTCATTAGAATGCATATCAAACAACCCTCTTGGAGACATTTTCACAACAACTTTCCAGTCTTGTTCCAGGGGGTCTAAAGTATAGCAAACTTGTACTACTTGGGATGACAAGATAAAAGGCTTATCTGATGGTTGGTCATGTTGATGCAGCAAGTGCTTAAAGCTAACTAATGTGAACTTGAAGGCATCTTCCTTTTTTTCATGATCGTTATCAATCCAATCACATTTAAATGACATATGTTTCATGTTATTAGCATATTCAATTTCTACAATGTCGGTCATTTTTCCATAATAGTACACAACCCCCACATGAGGATTATTGTCTGCCTGAATAGCATAACTCGGGGTATCTACCATTAAAGCTACATCACTATTTTGAGTAAATAGTCCATCATCCTTCTGCTTCACTTGAAATTGGAACCTATTAACAGTATAACCTTTAAACCACTTTGCTAGCATTAAAGGACCATTTGCCAAACTTAATTATTTCTGCTAAAAATGTTGCATTGCTTATCCTCTGCATAGTTTGGACCTATTTAGAACACAAATACATGAAATGATGCCAAATGTGCAAACTTACATATGGTTGGCAACATATTTAAACACATACATGTTCCTTAAACTAGATGTCGAATTCTTCAAAAAGTTTATTGTAGATTTGATGATCGTTGGCATAAGGCATTTGGGCCTTGAGGATTTCAAGGTGCATTCTATGTAAGTTGAAAATTGTGTTACTATTCTATTGAAAATAAATAAATAAAATTAAAATTCAAAGATTGAGTGGTAATATAATTTACTTTATAAATGGTGCTATTGATTTTATATTGAACAAGACATATCGATGAGATTGTGTCCAAGCTTGAGGGTCAAGATGAAAAAATGTGCCATCCTTTGCTGCACCATTAGAGTTTCGAACCGGCCGATTAGATTTGGTTTCCACATCATCGAGATATTGTGCACAAAAATACATACATTCTTCCATCAAGTAATCTTTGGCTATTGATCCCTTTGGGCGAGCTCGATTGCACACATTTTCTTTCAATATATGTAGAAATCTCTCAATTGGATACATCCATCGATATTGCACTGGTCTAGCTAATAATGCTTCGTCAGCTAAATGTATTGGCAAATACTCCATTATATCAAAGAAGGCTAGCGGGAATATTTTCTCAAGATGAGAAGTTGTGACTGCAATACGATCTTTAATAGCTTGTAAGTTTAAAGCATGATTCACCTTTGAGCACAATGTTATAAAGAAATTGCTCAGTTCAATCAAAGGTTCGATCACATTCTTAGGCAAAGATTTTTGTGTAGCCAAAGGAATAAGTTGTTGCATAAGGATGTGATTATCGTGGCTCTTTAGACCCAAATAGTTCTGTCTTTCAAATGAATATGTTGTGATATATTGAATGCATACGTGTCTGACACTCTAACTTCCTTCAGTACTTTAAAAAAACAAGGACTTTTCATCCCTACTCATCATGAACTGTGCTGGAGGTAAATATACTTTATTGGACCTTCTTTCTTGCAAGTGTAATGCTTCTCTAATCTCCATTTCTTTTAAATCACGTCGGACATTCACATTATCGTTCAATTTTCCCACAACCCCTAGTATTGTCCATAGTACATTGTCACATACATTCTTTTCTATGTGCATTACATTGAGTTTATGCCGAAGTAAATTGTGCTCCTAATACGGCAATTCGTAAAATATACTCATTTTCTTCCAATTATGCTTCCAATCCTTCACCTGATCATTTTCTTCTATTCTCCTATGCCTTTCTATAAGGTCATCCTTCTTGTATTGGGTAAAATACCTTCTGAGTCCAACTGTGCCAACAATGCCAATCCAAACAATGTTTTAGGTCTTCCTCTTCATTCCCGTTTGCCAACAAATGATATTTCATCCTTTCGAAATCTGTGACCTGCAGGCAAGAATCTATAGTGACCCATATATGCAAATTTTTTACCATGCTTCAACCGACACACTCAGTTTTCATATTACAACAAGGATAAGCAAATTTACCTTTGGTACTCCATCCTGACAATATGGCCTATGTTGGGAAATCACTAATTGTCCACAACAAAGTCGTGCATAATTGAAACATTTGATTGGTTGATGCATCAAACGTAGGCACACCTTCATTCCACAATTTCTTTAACTCCTCAATTAGTGGTTGTAACTACACATTAACCTTATCACCAGGCCCTTTTGGTCCATCAATTAGCACAGGTAAAATAAAAAATAGTTGTTTCATGCATAGTCAAGGTGGTAGATTGTATGGAATCAATACTAGAGGCCAAGTGCAATGAACAATGTTCATTCAGCCGAAGGGGTTGAATCCATCAGCAGCTAACCTAAGCCTCACATTGCAACTATCACTAGCAAAGTCTGGGTTTCGTCGGTCAAAATCTTTCCATGCTTCCGAGTCAACGGGATGCCTTAAGGTCCTGTCATCTATTTGTTCTTCTACATGCCATCTCATTACCTTGGTGGTCTTAGATGACATAAACAACCTTTGCAACCTTGGTTTCAAAGTTAAATACCTCATCTATTTTGTAGCTATCTGCTTACCATAATTTTTACCATCATTTGGAATACAAGTACTCTGTTTCCATCTAGAACTACCACGTATAACACAATCATCAAAGTTTTGAGTCCTTATTTTTGAACAATATACAGTTGTTAGAGCATGCATCCCACGTTCATAACTAAACCCTAGATCTTGTGTTAACTTCTGAGCTTTATAGTATGAACTCAGTTATTCCACACCTTCGAGGAAAGCCTCCCTCAGTAACTCAACTAGCATGTCAAAAAACTTGTCTGTCCACTGATTGAGCACCTTCATATGTAGAAGCTGAAAAACGAAAGACAATGATATAAATTTCTGACATCCTAGATATAATTCACATTGTGCATCTTCTAATAGTTTGAAAAACTATAAGGTTTCTTCATTTGGACTAGTACACTGATCATTTACAGTAGTTTTGTCATTCCCAAAACTTGCATCTACATGTCGAATTTCAATAGCTTCATGTATCATTTTGACCATATCATCCCCAATGTCTAAATCCACCATGTGTTGTCTTTCTTGGTTATTGTGCAAAGAAACACATGCTTCTCCGAGATTAGTCCAATTTTTGTACTTTTTAAAAAAGCCATGGTCAAGAACATGCTTTCGCACATTTTCTCATGTGATATAGTAGCGATTCACACATTTCTTACATGGATAACTGATTATTACCTCTTGGATCTTTTTGATATACGCAAGGAGGTGATCAATACCTTCCACGTACTCCCTTGACAACCTATTTGGCAAATCAATCCAACTCTTGTCCATCTTTTTATTTCTCCAAATACCTTCAGGAATGCACAATCTATATCAAAGAAAGTAGCTCAAATCGCGTCGTCCATTTCTAAAGAAATTTTATTGCATTGCCCTATAGTTCTCCAAGTACCCAAGCTAGAATAAATGTATTGTTACACACCTTGGCCCATGTGTACTTGAAGGATAATTCGATCTATTGCATGAAATCTCCCATAGAGAGAAAAATTTATAACGATGAGCCACTAAGTTTGATATAGATTTATGTAATCCCGAACTGTCTGAAATTGGACAATTCAAGAATTGACTTATCAGAGTTGAATCCACAAATTCTGATAAGCCTTCTTGAACAGGTCTAAGGTTATGTGCTTATAATTCAACTAACTCATTGATGCATGAGTTAATTAAACTATAGATGCATGTGTATGCAACATTAATAATGTACAAAAATAATGTAGCCGATGGGGGAGTGGCCTAAATTTCCAATCACCCCATACCATAGTGTCACGGGCTGGCAGGCTGGGCACCACACGGTGACAGTAATGCGACCCGCCATGATCATACGCAGCAGAATACACCCGTGAAGCGACTATGCACCAAGCAATAGTCCCGCCAAACTCAAACACCAAGGCATAAGATTATGTGCTTGTCTAGGATCCATCCGTAATGCCTCGCATATCTCTTTAAGCTCGGACCTCTGATGCTCAAGTTATAAGGCAACCCAAGCTATAGGCGATAGCAACGCCATACTCAAATGCACGCACACACGGCAAGCAATGTGCTTAGCGCTAGTCCCTCTTGGCCCACGGGCCAGATGACCATGTGCAACTAGACATGCGCGCGTCAGCCAAGTATCACCTGTTAGGCACGACGCCTCCATCCTTGAAGCTCTTAGCGCCCCGCGTCAAGGTTGCCCGCAAGGATAGGCACAATTGAATAGCAACCGATACGCCCACAACATTGTGCCTCGCGACACCAATGCTAGCCAAACCAAGCGGCCGTGTGCACAAGCGTGAACCTAATGCGCAAGTGCACACGAGACACACGACATGCAAGTGTGCACACCGAGGTCCAATCCGTCATGGACATAAGCCCCACCATTTTATAATTATGGCGTAGCGGGTGCGAATGTCACAACCCCATCCTCGACGCTAATGCCCAACATTTGCCCCACCAGGCACAATGCCGCCCATGTAGCCCCTTGACTAGCATGAAGACTGCGGCCACGTGCCACAACCGGCCCCCAAGTCTCGCCCACTCCATTGGGGGACTCGCTTGAATGCTGTCCCTTTTGGTAGCACCAGGGGGTGGTAGAGTCAACACCATGCCCCCCCTTATAATTGCATTCTGAGCCATCTCCAAACTGATAGGAAGAAACATCCTACCCCCTCAAGGAGTCATAATCCATAAATCTAATAAATATGAAAAATACAAATTACGAGATTGCCATGCCACCGGCCAATCATGCTCAGACATGCCCCACGCCAAGGTCCCTCGTGGCCTTAGACGTGCCACGGGTGGCAACCCGTGACATTCTCCACCACTTCAACAATCATCGTCCTCGATGATGCCAAAGCCCAGTGCCAACTCCTGGCACACGCCATCACTAGTGCCAACTTTTGACACTTTCCACCACTCGAGCAATCAACGGCCTCGTTGATGCCAAGCATAACGCTGAATGCGGTAGTGCTCATATGCCCCCACGATGAGTTGCCACCACTCCTCGCAGACCAACACCTCCGTGCTGATTGCCTACAAATCCGGTCGCCACCAAATCTGCCCCCACAGCTACTCGAAGCAAAGGTTCGCTCAGACTCCCATGTTGAACTCGGCAAAGCAAAACAAGACACCTTTTCCACCACATAAAGCAAGCACAACTCTTAGCAAGTGCCTCGTACCATATTGCTCCATCCGTTGGCAATTTGTACCTGAATAGGCGCTGTCTGTCGCGCACAAAAGAAAGGCGTGCATTAGCCGTCATGCACCCTCCACCACGTTGAGGGGTCGATGCCCTCATCGACGAGCACTCCGCGTGCACCCTCTACACAAACTCCGCAGCTGAACCCACAAAAGCTCACTTGACATCAGAATTCACCCTGTGCACGACCCAAAGATGCCCTTGCGACAACCTGGTTCTGTCCCACACTAGTTCCCATCTGACCGGCACTCCCACCGGATGCAAGTTCGTCTGCACTGTCGAAGAAAACACTGCCCACTGGCAAACGGTTCCAACTGTTGAAGTTTCCACAATGTTGCTCCAGTACCTCAGTCCTTAGACCTTCACCCGAAGACAACCCATGCTGTTTCAGTGCCTCAGCTCTTTAGCCCTCACCTGAAATCAGCCCACACTATTCCAGTACCTCGGCTCTTCAGCCTTCACCCGAAATCAGTTTGCAAAACTTCAGTGTCTGATCCTCTAATCTTCACCCAAAGTTTGCCCACAATGCAACTCCAATGCGTGATCCTCTGATCTTCACCCAAAGTCTGCCCACAATGCCTCCCTTCGTCGGAGGACTTAATGTCTTGATAAACCCTCGCTACACGGTGCTCTCTAGCAACAATGAACTCCTCTGAGTCACTTGGCATCCACTAGCCAACATGTATCACGATGAGGCAAGACCACCCAAAATTTGAATAAAACATGCTCTTCACAAATGCCAACAGCCAAGCGCAGAAATGAGCACAATCCACTAAGCAAGCACAAAGGCAACAAAGTAACCATGCAATAATACAAGCAAAGCTGCCAATGGTTTTGGCCAACTCAAGGGTCAAATGAAGGCAAGTAGATCCCCACAACACGAAGTAAGTTGCACAAGCTCACATACTGCAGAAACAACCCACCAATCCAACAAAGCAGCACTACTAGCTATGCACCAAAATCATTTGATCTAACACACAGAAGCGTTTATGCACTACAAAGTCGGTCCCATGCACATCCTTAAGAAGGCCTGCTGCACTATGCACCACGACCACAATCAAAGGACCGAGCGCGCGTCCAAAGCTTGTTGAAGCGGCCACTTTAAGAAGGTACCAAAGGGGTTCAAACAACAACCACGTCCATTGATACCATAAGATTTTAGCCCACATAGACTGGAAAGCTGCTAGCTCGGGCCACCAATCCATTCGTCATAAGATGGAATGAAACTTGCTCCACCGATAAACCTGACAATCAACAATCTGAAGCAAACAACCCACTGGGAGAAGTCCACCACAAATGAACAGTATGCCCACACGGATAAGAGAAGCAACACCCAATTAATGCACACCACAGATGGTTAGTGCTCTGATACCAACTGTCACGGGCTGGCAGGCCGGACACCACACGGTGACAGTAATGCGACCCGCCATGATCATACAAAGCGGAATACACCCGTGAGGCGACTATGCACCAAGCAATAGTCCCGCCAAACTCAAACACCAAGGCATAAGATTATGCGCTTGTCCAGGATCCATCCGTAATGCCCCGCATATCTCTTTAAGCTCGGACCTCTGATGCTCAAGCCATAAGGCAACCCAAGCTATAGGCGATAGCAACGCCATACTCAAATGCGCGCACACACGGCAAGCAATGTGCTTAGCGCCAGTCCCTCTCGGCCCACGGGCCAGATGGCCATGTGTAACTAGACATGCGCTCGTCAGCCAAGCATCACTTGTTAGGCACGACGCCTCCATCCTTGAAGGTCTTAGCGCCCCGCGTCAAGGTTGCCCGCAAGGATAGGCACAATTGAATAGCAACCGATAAGCCCACAACATTGTGCCCCGCGACACCAATGCTAGCCAAACCAAGCGGCCATGTGCACAAGCGTGAACCCAATGTGCAAGTGCACACGAGACACACGGCATGTAAGTGTGCACACCGAGGTCCAATCCGTCATGGACATAAGCCCCGCCATTTTATAATTATGGCGTAGCGGGTGCGAATGTCACAACCCCATCCTCGACGCTAATGCCCAACATTTGCCCCACCAGGCACAATGTCGCCCATGTAGCCCCTTGACTAGCATGAGGAGTGCGGCCACGTGCCACAGCCGGCCCCCAAGTCTCGCCCACTCCATTGGGGGACTCACTTGAATGCTGTCCCTTTCGGTAGCACCAGGGGGTGGTAGAGTCAACACCATGCTGCCCCTTATAATAGCATTCTGAGCCATCTCCAAACTAATAGGAAGAAACATCCTACCCCCTCGAGGAGTCATAATCCATAAATCCAATAAATATGGAAAATACAAATTACGAGATTGCCATGCCACCGGCCAATCATGCTCAGACATGCCCCACGCCAAGGTCCCTCGCGGCCCTAGACGTGCCACGGGTGGCAACCCGTGACACATAGCCTAGCTCTCCCACAACCAAATCATTAAAATAAAAACAAATAAAAACAACATAAACAAACACATAAACACATACATTTAGATGTATCATTTAAAAGGCAAGATGAAAAAAGCCTACATAATATTATGAAGTAGAAGATAATGAGAACCCTATTTTTTATTATTAATCTGAGTTTCTCTCTGAACATGCAAGTAGAAAGCATAATAAATTGCTCCTACTAGCACCAGATTCTTGTCCTAATTCAACGTACGGATTAAACAACAATGAAATCAATATAGCACAAATGTATTCAGTCTTGTAATAAATGTGTGAAGATCCTTTTGTCTTTCTTCTTTAGATATGTACACGTACACCTATGAATGTCTTTCTTCTTTAGATGGTCATTGATTTTTGAATTTATTTTTTGCTCTCTCTCCGTTTGTTTTGTAGGTAAAGAAAGTTATATATGAGGAAGGTAAGAAATTTGGACCCAAGGCCTTTTGGGTTAGGGATTAGATATAATGGATTTTGCTTTCTTTTTTTTATTATATTTTTTTATGAAAGTTGTTTCTTGTTCTATGAAAATTAATAATTATATGCTTTAGACTTTTTGGGGTTTAGTTTTTTTCTTGATTTATTTATGTGAACCTGTTGTTATATCTGATTTATGAGTTCTTTTGAAAATATAAAAGGTTTGCTTACTCTTTTTTTTTTTGTATTTGTGGCACTTCCCTGCAACATGTGTTCAACATGGGGAGGAATCTACCAATGTGATATTTGTGTAGTTTGAGAGGTTTGGGTTTTTGGGATTTTAGTCAAGACTTGCAATGTGACAGTTCAACCCTCAATTAGTTAAAAGCATAGAACTCACAAGCACCTTTGTAGACTGGAAAAAAAAAAAAAAAAAGAAGTATTCCATTTGTTTGGCTTACTTGTTAGGAAAAAAAATTATTTGTTTGGCTTACATCTAAATACAAATGAATGTTGAACTTGAGAGGTTGAAGTCCTTGTTCGTTTATTTGGACAGGTGGGGCTAATCTCTAACCTTAAACACTGAATCTTAGTATTTGGCATGGAAAAAAAATAAATAAAAGAAAAGTAAATAATACAATAATGTTCAGTAGGCCCACATTCTGGCCACCTCTCACTTGCGAGAGTGGTCTCATGAAGGTAGGTAGATGTATGTTTGCCCATATAAATCTATGCATATTCCTTATGTGTTCTCAAAAAAAAAAAAAAAACAAAGATATTTAACAAAATCATGATAAATTTTCAGAGTTAATGTTCCAATATTTTCCTCCATCTACAGAAATTTTGCGTGAATGAGAGAGAGTGAAGTTTTTTCCTCTAACCTGTCGGGTGGTTCCACTACTACCAAAATAGTATGAGATGGTGGTTGACGGTGGTTTGCCCCTTCGGCTATTGCAAGCTAATGCATGTGAAGAGAGAATATGAGCGAGAATGAGAGAGAAAGAGTATGAGAGAGAGAGAAAGAGAGAGAGAGAGAGAGAGAGAGAGAGAGAGAGAGAGAGAGAGCCAGAGAGAGTCCGAGAGAAACAGAGATAGAGATAGAGAACTAGAGGGGACGACTTACTGTGACGTGGCTAGCTGGAGCTCCTGCCTCTCCGGTGCAGGAATGTTCTTCAGATCATAGATTTGGAGAGCAGTCAATTTTCAAAGCTCCTGCCTCTCATGACTTCACAAAACCTGGATCAATTGGGGAGCAAAGGGAAGGCAGAATATCGCGCCCAAGGAAGAAGATGTTGTTTTGGTTAAAGAGGGGGCCAATCAAAATGACGTTTAATTTATTGCATAGCAACAATTTGCCACAGAAACGACCATCGCAAAAAACTTCGTAGTAAATACATATTTGGCACCCGAAATTGCCATGGCGGACATAGTCGTCACAAATACTTGTTATTTGCCTCGAAGGATTAGAGACGAGGCTTTGCTGTTGCAAAAACCCATCTTTTGCCATGGCAATGCCTACCGTTACTAATAATTTGAGGCAAAAGCCTCTTTTCTTATAGTGACCCTAAATTTGATACTGAATAATGAAATAAGTACAATACATCAAAGCCATTTAAATGGAACAAAGGAATTCACCATGTTGAGAACATATACAGTATAATAATCATAGTAGGCCAAACCTCTTGTAAAATCAACACAACAAATCATGCCAAGAACCACAAATGAAATAGAGGGCTTTTGAGAAGGTTTTTATCATTTCTTATTTGACATATTAATTCCAACTAAATGACTCCTCACTCTTAGATGCCAATGTTCTTTTTGTAGAACAAATTTAACTGGTTTTTCTACTAAAAAAAATATGGCAAACCCAATGAATAATTCCAATCAATATGGAATTGGATTTCAAACATCTACAGACCTAACTTGAGATAATCATCTACAAACACTAGCTTAGGCTTGTAATCCTTGTGATTTGCAATCTCCTACTTGTAAGCACCCCATTTTTGACCGTTCGGCAGTCTATGCTCCGTCCAGACTTGTACTCAAGTCAATATGGACATATTCCAATCGAAACCAACTCTCTAAGTCCAAATCTTGTCTGCCCATCGCTTCGCGGGCCTGCCAGGCCCAAATAGAGGCAAAATGACCAAAATGCCCTTAGGGGCATTGTCCTTTCCAATTCTAGCCCCTCTCTCGTGACAGTTGATTCCTCAAGACAGTAAATCTACTCCAATCAAGCACGTCTTTCCGAAGACGGTAAGTCCCCTTTCCAATCCCTCTCTCGAGACAGTTTATTCCTCGAGACAGTTCCAAATCAGGCACGTCTTTCTGAAGATGGTAAGTTCCCTTTCTAATCCCTCTCTCGAGACAGTTTATTCCTCGAGACGGTCCAGCACGTTTTTCAAAGAAGATCTCTTCGAAACGGTAAGTCCCTTTAAACCTGTCAACCGGGACAAGACCCCAAGCCTCCTAGATGGTAGAACGGTCCACCTTTGGCGCCTGCTAGCCCGCCAATGTAGAAATGTCCATTTAGGCACGCCTTTCGAGAAAATTGAGTTCTCAAGCACTAAGTCCCCTTTAGTAGCTTCCCGAGATCAGAAAGTCTTGGGAATGATCGCGAACCGTCAGAGTAGCGGAAATACTTGGAAACATCGTAACCGTTAGAGTAGCGAAAATACTCGCAAACAGGTCGGTATAGGAAATTGCCAACAAATCCCTTTGTCACGACGACGGCCGTCAGAGTGGCGGAAACACTCAAAACCCAGGTCAACAACGATGCCTGCTAGCCCACTTCGGTGAAAAATGACCAAACTGCCCCTAGGGCTTTTTCTGAGACTTTCCAGTCAAGATGACCATTTTGCCCTTAGGCATCCGAATGCCTTGGGAACCATACCGGCTCTGGGTATCAAACTGGTAACCTCCCGAGAATATTTCTTATAGTATTCTCAACCTCTCTTTATCTTTGCGGATCATTCCGAGTAAGTTCCAACCAACCCGGTACAAAATGACCGTTTTGCCCCTAGTGGGCCGGTCTCCTTTTCCAACCACACCGGCTCTGGGTATCAAACTGGTAATCTCCCGAGAATATTTCTTATAGTATTCTCAACCTCTCTTTATCTTTTCGAATCATTCTGAGTCAGTTCCGGCCAACCCGGTACAAAATAACCGTTTTGCCCCTGGTGGGCCGGTCTCTTTTTCCAACCACACCGGTTCTGGTATCAAACCGGTAACCTCCCGAGAATATTTCTCATAGTATTCTCAACCTTTCTTTATCTTTCTAGATCATTCCAAGTCAGTTCCGGCAAACCCGGTGCGAAATGATCGTTTTGCCCTTGATGGGCCGGTCACCTTTTTCGACCACACTGGCTCTGGGTATCAAACCAGCAACCTTTGGGAACATTCTGAATAATGTTTTCAAATCTTAAATCTTCTTCCGGGACAGTCCCAGTTCGTCCCGGCAACTTCCCAATCCGATTGACTGTTTTGCCCCTGAAGGCCCAGTCAACCCTTCCGATACATCCTATCCTCATTTTTCAAGTCAAATACCTCCGGGACACTATTTTAAGTGTTCCTTCTCTTTTCCGGCCTTTCGGGTCATTCCCGGACTTTCTGGAGTCGCTCCTAGTGAAGCTAGGCTAAAAATTGCATGGTAGTCACTAGTACAGGCGCCCAAATCTAGTTAAAGATACGTTGCTTGCCGACTTACAAACTTTCCTAACTGGCTGGCACCACTAGTAGTGGTGCCAAGCCAAGAATTGGCCTGGCGCCACTCTTAGTGGCGCCAAGAGCAATTTTGCCCTGGCGCCACCGCAATAGACGCCAAGTTTGTCCAACTTCTATAAATACAGAGTCTCTTCTAGCGTAAAAGAGGTCCGCAAACTCAGTCTAAAAACACCAATATTCGATATATAGAGCTCAAACACTCCCTAAACCCTAGCTTCCTCAGGTTTCCAAACCCTAGCTACCATACACTAAACCCTATCCTTCTATACACTCATACACACCCCCATACACTTATACACTAGCCTCCAACCTTCCTTTGAAAACTTGAAGAGCTGCAATCTGAAGTTTGAAGATTGAAGACAACTCTTGAGGATTGAAGACGAAGATCAAGACGAAGATCGAAGACAAGTAAGGCGCGCAAGATAAATAAGACACAAGGTAGGCTTTCGTTTTACGTTTTTGCACTTCCCCTTCTCTCTTCTTTCTCCTAACCCACTTGGGTTTTCTCTATTTTAATCCCCCATCTCTTTCCCCCCTTTCTTTGCATGCTTGAAACAAGGGGACTCCCAGTCCATGTGTAGGATTAGACTATTGGAGAGTCACCGTGTCGTGGGCTTTCCTTTAGGCTAACCAGAGACCACGTGGGTTTGGCCCCCTTGATTATGTGGTGAAGCCTTAGCCTTGTATGTTCACGAACCCAATTTGCATTGTGCATAGCATTATCTTGCATTCTTCCAAAAATCGTTTTCAAACTCGCTTTCAAAGGTTGCATTAAACTTATTTTCAAAATTGCATCAAAATCTCCTTTTTCAAAAACTTGTTTTCAAAATCACAATCCTAGGGTGATTCTAGCCTTTCCATGGCTAGGATTGCTTTAGGAAAGTGTTACATTTAAAGTGACTGATATGGTTAGAATCGCTTTAGCAAAGCGAGACGTTTCTATACTTTCCAAAAAACTCTATTTTCAAAAGTCTCTCTTTCTAAAACCCTCTTCTTCAATATGCTTTCCAAAAAAACTCTTCTTTCCAAAATTGTTTTCTAAAAACTTCCTCCAAAAATCTATTTTTCAAAACTCCTTTTTAAACTCCTTTCCAAAATACTCACCTCAAAATTTACTTTTTAAAAACGTTTCCAAAATCTCTTTTCTAAAAACTCTTTTCAACAATCTCCTTCTAAAAACTCTCTCTTCAAAACTCTCCTTCTAAAAATTCCTCCCTAGGATTTCCTTCCCAAAACCTCCTTTCCAAAAACTCACTTTTCAAAAATCTCTGTTTTTAGAGTTCAAGTTAAGCTTTCGAGCCAACAATTAGGAAACCCTAATTTTCCTTCCCAAAAATATGATTTTCAATCTTATCTTAAAACCTAGGTTTCCAAAACCTCTTGCTTTCTACATCAAAACTACACATATTTTCAAAACTTATTTTCTACGTGAAAACTATAGTTTTTCCAAATCTAGGGTTTCTAAAACTGCCCTTCCCAAATCCATGCCAAATCCAATCTTCCCTTTAGGTCACCAAATCCAATCTCCCGTTTAAGAAACTAGATCCAATCCTCCATTTTTGGAAACGAAATCAAAACACTTCTTCTTAGAAACAAAATCCAAATCTTTCCTAATTCAACTCGTTCCTAATCTTCTACTTTCCTAAATCTTAAGTTTCCAAAACTTGAACATAAAACTGTTTCCTAAATTTTAAAACTCAACTTCCACATCTTTCCTAATTCAATCATTTCCTAATTCTACCCCTTTTCAAATCTTAACTTTCTAAATCTAAGTTTTCAAATCTTTCTTAAACTCAAATCTTTCCTAATCTTAAGATCTTCAAAAACTCTAAAATTTTCTAAATCCTAGACTTTCTAAATTTCAAATCTTTCCAAATTCGAAGTTTTCCAAATTCAAAACTGTCTTAGGTTAAAACTTTCTAAACCCAAAACTTTCTAAGTTCTAAACTTTCCTAAACTTCAAATCTTTCCAAAACTAAAACTTTCTAAACTCAAAACTTTCGAAACTTCCTTATTTCAAAACATTCCAAATTCAAAACTTTCCTATTTCAAAACACTCCAAATTCAAAACTTTCCTATTTTGAAAATTTTCCTAAGTCAAAACCTTCCTAAGATGAAACTTTCCTAATTCCAAAACTTTCCTAAAGTGAAACTTTCCTAAAACGAAACTTTCCTAAAATGACACTTGCATAATTGGAAACTTTCCTAATTCGAACCCTTTCTAATTCGAATCTTTTCTAAATCTTCCAAGTCCAATGTTTGAGTCAAATCTTTTCTAAAACTCTTCCAAGTCAAGTCGAATCTTCCTTAAACCTCAAGTCTTTCCTAAATCCTATCTTTCCTAAGTCTAGGTTTCCTAAACCTCAATCTTTCCAAAACAAGTCTAAATCTTTCTTCCAAGTTCTACCTTCCCAAGTCAAAGTCCAACCTTTTCAATTCCAAAATTCTAAATTCCAATTTTCAATCTGCTATTCTAAATTCAAATCAAATCCTTTTTCCAATCAAAATCTCTTTCTTCCAATCCAACCTTTTATTTTCAATCAGACTCTTGTCCGAACTACGACTGACCTGATTCCTCCAAAAGAATACGTAGGCAATCCTCATGGGTGCGGTCACAACATTTTTCAAATCTCAAATTCCACAACATTTTTCAAATTTCTATTTCTACAATTTCTTTCCAATCTCCAATTCTACAACATTTTTTAAGTTTCCAATTCCATAACTCTTTTCAAATCTCTTTTCAATTCCAATTTCAAATCTATCTTTTTAAATCTCTTTTTAAATCAAATCAATTTCTTTTCAAATCTTTTTTCAAATCTATTTCCAAATCAAGTCTCTTTTCTTGCACTTGCATATCATGCATCATATCTTTTAAACATTGTTTTTTTCAAAGTGGATAAGATTGAACCATTAGTTAGCTAAAGACTCTCATAGTTGAATCTCGAGTGCGAAAAATCTGGGCGCAACAGTACTGCTGCATTTGAGTTTTTGTATTCAACCAGCAAATACAACTGACCAGATTAACGGTCTGGTGCACATCAATGTTACCTGAACTCAGATACGGGTGTCGGGTGTGGGTACATGTCAAAGTATCAGATTCATCTAATTCTCATGTGCAAGGACACTAGAACACGACTAGATTTCATATTTTTTAAATATTTATTTTGTTTTTTTAGGCAAAATGGCATTTACAAGCTAAACTATAGCATTTCATACATAAAATGAAAATTCTATACTTAATTTTATAGTAAACTCAATTAGTTATACATCATTGTTAGATGCATGTCCAACTAAAGTCGAGTATCGAGTGTTCGACATGGGTACTTCACATATTTAGAAGAGTCCAGGTAACATAGATACAAATGACTTGAGGAAGTACAAATATTACATGCATGGGGAAACGAATAAATATTCTATGAGGGCTATTAATTGAGTAACATCAATATTGTTAGGTAGTAATACATACTCAGGCATTACATTTCTTGATATTGTTATATGATTGATCCATTTGAAGCCAAAAGTTCACTAGAAAAGAGTCGACGATGATCTACAGGAAAAATAAATTAATTTAAGGTTGCTATTGTTCGTCTATTGAGCTAGCTAAAGCAACAAAAAGTAAACAAACAAAACAAAAAGAATTGCAAAGGTAAAGTAGGACTCAAATGAAGAACCTGGTTAATATGTGCAGCAACAAAAGGAAGAATCAAGAGCCCGGAAGAACCAAGTGCACCACTAAGTTGCTCCACTACAACTACAACGATAAGCAATGCTTTCTACAAAGCCAGGCTAACTTGTGACAAAGTGATTCCATGCTACCAAAGACCTTTTAAAAGAGATGCATAAAAGATAAAATGTGAGATTTAGGTGTTCAGAATGTGTTATCAGAAAATGCTAATACTTAGAAATTTACATTTTGGAATGCATGTTTCGAAACATGGTACCCTTTCATTCCAAAATAGTGTATTTAGCAATCCCAAAATATTTTTCTATTTATTTACTTAAAGGTTACATAAGGAGAAAAAAAAAATCAAATATAATAAATGAAAATCTAGATTCTCGAGTCCAATTTGCGAGAGCTGAATTATACTAAACGTGGGGTATTGATGCAATCAAGATTAGATTTAGGACCAAGTTTTGAGAACAAAAGGCACCTGATCCAGCTCAAGAAAAGAGTTTAAGAAGCTATTTTTTATTTTTATTTTAAGTTACATGATTAAGTATAACTTGCGAATTTAGGCTATGATGCACTTTAGGAATTTTGTAAGTAGGTGTAAGTAGGTGTTACTACAAGTTTCCTTCATTATAAGGTAACCTTCTAAGAGTGGCTACTTATAACTTATAAGCCACATGTCTTGAGGTTGCTACTTGTAAGCAACTTGTCACCTAGTTGTGATTGAGGTGGCTGGATGTAACCTGATATTCACTTGATTGTTGCTAAGTGGTAGTATGTAAGCCATTTTTCACTTAATTGCTACTAGGTGGTTACATATAAGCCACTTGTTGCCTTTTAAATTATTACGGATATTCAGACTTCATCCAAATTTTAATTGAGTCAAGTTCAGGCAAAAGACTTGTCGTTAATGATTGAGGCAATTGTTCTCCCTTGCCGCCACCGTATGAGGCCACATTCATTAACTAAATGCCAAAGTTACGGACACATGTTCCACAAGTTTTATGGAAGCCTTCAAAATTTACAATTGATATGACGTTCATTTGTAATAATTTCTTTGCAAGAGCAATGCAGTAAACAAAGTGAAGATACTTGCATTCCTATTCCGACAGTCTCAATAAATACTTGTGGCTTAACCATTAAATCCAAAGGCCATGATTTACTAACTTGCATCCATGGTGTCTGTAAAAAGGAGGGGAAATATTAATAAAAACCAACCTGAAGTTACAGTTTATTTTATCTACCAACTTCTAAGATATATATATGTCAGAGTGTGTATGTGTGTCTGATCTATACTTCTATATAAGGCCGCACAATTTTTTGGTGATTCCCTCTATGTCAATTTTCCATTTCTGAAGAGTTTGGAAAAAAATTTGCTTAATTTGCAAGTTGATGTGAAGAGTTATCTCATAATAAATCAAAGAATAGATATGTAAAAAGCTAATTGTGAAGTGATTATCATATTGTATACGAAAGACAATATAAAACAAGCAAGTCTCTTCCTTTTCTCTCCCCTCGTCCTTTTATCTCTCTCTATTTCCCAATCCCACTACTTTTTTAAGCCCCATCCTCTCTCCCTCTCATTCCATAACGTCTCTGTCTAAAAATATTGCGTTGTAAGTCATCAAACTCCTTCCTTTCTAGATCTCCTGAAACCTAAGAGAAGAAACCACATATTTGTGTGCTCAATCCTTCTCAATTTTGAGCAAGTAATTATTACAAAAGTCTCAAGACCATTCAAAAAAAAAAAAAATTAAATTGATCTTCTTTTGTTTCGATGGATTTTATTATTTGAGTTAAAGTTTTCTTTTCTTTTTAATAAATTTTAGTTAAATATTATATCTTATACATATGCATAACATGTGTGTGACTTCTATGTATATCATCTTCATTAGTATGCACACACATTGCATGCGCCTTGCCTACTGTTATATCCACTAGTTTTAGGCTCGTGCGATGTATGAGATTTGCAGTATGATCACACTCTAAAAGTGTAATCTTAATATTCTAATTAGGGGATTGTTAGCTCTAATATAGTTATTAGACTAGTATTTATTCTTGAATTGCTCTAAACATGCATTTTTTTTAATCTAATTACAGTGAGTGGAGCTTAATTATAGAAGAAAGGGCAGTGCATCAACGAGTGATCACCCAATCCATCCAAGCGATCGGCTGAGTGATTGCCCAATCTCGTTAACGATCGCCTATCCCACCGAGCGCTTGAATGTCAAAAAATGCACCGATTGCTAGATTCTATTGGCCATTTTCACCGATTGATTTAGGAGTGCAAACTTCAAAGAGCCATTTTAACCGATCGAATCAGGAGCGCAATTTGAGTGCTCGGCTGAGCGATCGGTGGCTTAACTGAGTGCTCACCTTACGAAGTTCTATTTTGGACCAATGTATAAAAGGCTATTTTAGGCATTTTTTGAAGAGGGATCTCGTTCTTGTACTTAGTTTTTCTTAGAGATAGTTTATATTTGAGAGCATTG
The DNA here is from genome assembly GCA_033060915.1 of Euryodendron excelsum. Lineage (NCBI taxonomy): Eukaryota > Viridiplantae > Streptophyta > Magnoliopsida > Ericales > Pentaphylacaceae > Euryodendron > Euryodendron excelsum. The sequence continues at coordinate 22,135,386 of CM065380.1, read as the reverse complement.
TAGAGAGAGAAGAGGATGTTCTTAGCTTTTCTTACACTTTCCTTCACTTTTCTAACAACCAAACACTATTTTACTTTCAAGTTAATATAAGATCTATAGATTCTCATACCTTCTTTATATTTCTACATGCTTTCCATGATGTGGTTTTCTCTCTCAGATCTCCAAAATGCCACCATGGCTCGAGCGACAACTCGCATGCCCTTTGAAGGGTGATAAACAGCTAAGCCCTCAATCCGAGAAGACTTCTTTTAGAATCGTAATGTGGGCTGGGTTTAGGGGTTTTAAGAAACAAAGGGATATTTAGGCTCAAAGATCTTCTTTTAGTGGGTTGTTTAAACCAAAACTATCTAAGCACACTTTGGAGCATGAGATTGGCCCTGCATTCCTCCCCAGTTCTCCTTTCTCACACCTACTTGTCTCGGTATTATTCAGGCTTATTTGGACTAAGTAATTTTCTTTGATCAGAGAGGACCTTAATTTGGATCGTAACGTAGGCTAGGTTAAGGGGTTAATGAATGAAAAGGATGCGCAGGCTCAAATTTGATGTTGTTTCTAGTAGGGTTTAGATCCACACCATCCTTAGTCGGTCTTCTAGCGAGGTTTCGTCCCCTAATATCCTCCTCTAGTTTCATCAACAAGTCTGGCTCATTTAGATAAAGTAATCCTTTTCAATCAGAGAGGACTTTTACAGGGTTGTAATGTAGGCTACAGTTTTTGGGTTTTTACAAGAAAGGGTAAAGGCTCAAACCTATTACTTCTACTTGGTAGCTTTGTTACCCAGGATTACATTTGAATTTTCTCTTTTACAAGAGGAATTGACCTTTCTTGTAACTTTTAACCTTCTTAGTCTGACATTTGCCTATTTTCTTTCTTCCCTTTTTTTTTTTTTTCTTTAACTTCCGTCTTTCCTATATGCTTTTCAAGATAGCACAAACATGATTCTTTTTCGGTCTTTTCTCTGATATGCCCTTTTTTTTTCAAACATTTCTACAACTTCTTTTTCTCAAATCCTTTCCTTAGCATTTCGATTTAACCCATTATGGACGGTGATCCCTAAGTTGGGGTGTTTTTTGAAAAGGAAAGGTAACTGGTTCAATAGGTTTGATAGTGGTTGCTTTTAACTGTATGGGAAATGAAATGAGTGCCTTTCTTCATTTTGAACAAGATTACTTGATCCATAGAGCCTTCACGTTACTTCAGCTTAATGGTCGATGATGTTCTCTGCCAGATCTTCTGCTGCTTGTCTGCCCCAGTGTGGGGGAATGGTTTCGGATCGGGGTTAACAAAAAATCTTTTGCTTCTTGCGAGGCACTAGTGGGTTAAGCAAAGGAGATATTTTTCTGTATGGTGGTAGAATTAAGGGCCTCTAATCATTTCAAATTGAATTGCTTAGTCCATAAAGTCTTAGTATAAAATTTAGACAATATTCATAGGGATGATATGTTTCTGTCAGTGAACCCCTACATGTTCTATCAAATCAACTATTTTGTGCTTACCCCAATGTGAAGTATGGTTCTTGGTTTGGGGATATCTGAAAAGAAATTATGTACAGTTCTAATGGGTTGAGCAAAGGGTAGTGTTTATTTGGGATAAATAGAACAATGACTTCTCATCATTTTCGAGACTCGGCTGCCCATCGCCTAGCCAAGAAATCATGCAAGTGTCGCCTTTTCAATAAAATTCGCACCTCTTTGTTGAGACTGCCTTCCTCCCATCTCTCACTCTCTCTTTGTCTCTCAAAGGTTTTAACCCCTTTTAAATGGGTGGCCTATGATATCCCATCCTTCAAGTCGAGTCATTTACAAAATGGGGAAGAATCCCTAAATGTGACAAACATCCACAAGAGTATGAAACAAATGGAATAAATTGAAAACTACCTATTTTTGTTTAAAAACGTGATTACATGGCATGTAATATTTATTTAAAGAAGATATGCGAGAAGAAAATAGACGAGTTTTGTGAAAATCTCCCTTTTCTTGTGGAGCTCTAGGTGAGAACCCTTGACAAGGTTTTGGAACTGTCAGCTTCTTTGGCATTTCATTCTTCGGGTGTATCACCAAACGACGGAGGGCAGATTGACAAATCTCTTGCGGTGTTTGGCATGCATTCGGAAGTTAGGAGATTCTTTTATAGCAATGCATAGGTCTGATAGGACTTTGCAATTGATGAAGCCTCCTCTGCTTGAAGTCTTCCTCTGCATGGATGGCGATTGTCATGGCATGGTGTGGAGGAAACGTCTTGTAGATGGATGGTTAGTCCTTCTTGCTCCTTAATGTATGCTTGGTCTCTTCTAACGACTTGGCTCGTCCTTCCATGAGTTTGAATCAAGTGGAGTACTAGAGGGATTTTAGCATGTGGAGTTAGAGATTCTATGCAATGCATGTCCTATGGAGGTCCCTTCTTTGAGGGAGTCTAGGAGTGATGACAAGTCCATTTTGGAGGTGAGGTTTTGCCCCTATTATGCAATATAATACCTCTTTGGCGTGGGCCGGTTAAGGATTCCCTATTTGGGCAATTTTGCCTCCACAGATAGAGAGGGATTTGGGCCCCTCTTGAGACATAGTTCTATGCATGCAATGAATCCTTAGGGTATAAGAACCCTTAGGAGCTTTGGTAGGTTCGATTAACATGAGATTGGATTACTCCTTTCTCTCTACGGTTGATTAGATGCATGAGAATGAAATGACTTGAGTTTCTTGGAACTCTTGTCTTTGAATAGATATGGGTGCATGAGCATAATAAAAGTGAACATGTGAGCAATATAATAACAATACATGAATGGATTAGAAAAACCTCCTTCTTGTCTTGCTTCTGTCTTCAGTTCTCTGGGTACTTGGAGATGAGGAGGGGGGGAGGATAGAAGACAAAAACAAAAGAGAAGTTAGTGCCTTGATTTGAAAATTTTTATGCAATGCATGTCCTAGAGGTGCCCCTACTCAGAGGGAAGACTATACATGATGCATTGGCTCACTTTTAGAGACAGTGGATTTGCCCTTGTATGCAGATACCTTACTATCGAGCGGGAACCTTCATCCATTCATACAATCATCCCTCAATTCATTCGCAAAAATAAAGAAGTACATTGAACTTTGGGTTTAAGATACAAGAGAATTGAAATACATTTAAATAGGGGGAGGGGAGCATTTTCCTTGGGACTTCCACCTATCTAGTTTTACAAAGGGAAAACCTAAACTACTCTTGAGTATTCGGATTCGCCTTCGTTGGATTTGATGTCGAGGAGGTCGCTGAGAGACCTTGTTGATCGATTGCCCCTTGTCTTCTTGGCAATCCTATCTCCGTGAGCATAGAGGGATTGGGGCCCCTCTTATGGAATGGATTGGTGTGCATGCTATGAGTCCTTAGGGTTACATGGGAACCCTTAGGGTTTGGGTAGGTTTAATGCAAGGGAGAGTGACCTTGGTGTCACTCTCAATGGGTTGATCATATGCATAAAAATGCAGTGACTTGAGTTACTTGGAACTCTTGTCTTGACATGAGATATTGAATGCATGAAAATGGATGCATAGAGTATAAGGAGAGAAAATACAGTTGAAGTAAACATGCATGCATGAGCAATTAGACAGACATTATAACAGTATGCATACAGTCATTATAACAACATAAATAAGCAGGTATAAATGAAAGTAAGAGCAGTTGCCCCTTCCTCCACGGTTTTGGAAAATGGTGCACGTGTCTTAAATCCGGCAGAGGTTCGGTTATGCATGGTGTCTATATGAGTATGAGATTGAGGGTTGGCTAATGCGTCCTAAAAAGACTCGGTCCCCGGATCTTCAAACCTAGGCCCACTCCCCGAGGTGGTGCCATGATCGGTTGGTGATCCGAGTGGAGGAACCATCAAAAGGCCGTAGGCAAAGAAACTGACACAGCATCTTGCCCACAACCAATATAACGTTCCCCTTTTCTAACTAGAAAGGTCACATCAAGGTAATAATGCAAGTATGCAGGATGCAGGTGCACACACAGTGTGTGTGTGATTTTTAAAAGTGGAAAAAAGGGCCTAACGACTCCCATTCATCATGTTCGTCACATTCAATGCATGACAGTTAATAAAATTTAAACAAAATGTGTACCTACAAAATAAAGATGCAAGAGTTAGTATGTGGATGGCAAATTTAACACAAGATAATATGAATAAATGCATGTTTTTTGAAACAAATTTTGAAAATTTGTTTTTGAAAATTTAAAGTGAATAGGATTGAACAAGTTAATTAAAGACTTTACATGGGTGAAGGGTAAAGAGACATGACTATGGCCTAACCCTCTAAATGTCCCCAGTGGAGTCGCCAGCTGTCGTACCCAAATTTTTCGCACTCGAGGAATACACACACAAGCGAGAAAAACACTGTACTCTCTCGTTAGAACTCATCCTCCTAAAAGAATGAGTGCGACTAGGTTTGAATTCATTTGAATAAAGGGCTTTTAGAAAAGATTTGGAGTCGCCACCTAACTTGATTAAGGGGAGTTAGGTCACCTAAAAACTAAGAATAATCTAAAGACTACACTTAGAGTTTTTGGAAAAGGTTTTTGAAAATACCGCCTCAAGAGAGGGTTTTTAAGAAAACAGGTTATTTGGCAACCTTTAAAAAACATTAAGCCCTTTTTAAAAAATAACTCTGGTTTTGGTATTACAAAAACAGTTATCTAGGTTCGGAGGTTGGTTACGTGTGGGGAAGACTCACTAAGGCATCACCCTACCCCGCCCTTGCGGTACTTACATGTCTATTTACCCTAAGTTCACCTATCAGAGTCTTCAACTAACAAATGTTTAATCTTATCGGCTTTAAAAAATAATGTTTGAAAAAAAGTATGATGCATGATATGCAAATGCAAGAGGAACGTTTGATTTGAAAATAGATTTTGAAAAGAAATTGATTTGATTTTAGAAAAGATTTGAAAAGATATATTTGAAATTGGAAAGTTTTAGAATTTGGAAATTGAGATTTGAAAATAGAAACTTGGAATTAGAAAAATAGATTATGGAATTGGAGACTTGAAAAAGGTTGTGACCGCACCCATGAGGGTTGTCTACGTATCCTTTTGGAGAAATCAAGTCTTTCGTAGTTCGAGCAAGAGTCCGATTGGAAATAGAAGAGTTGATTTGGAAAAGAGCTGAAATTGGAATTCGAATTGGAATAGGAAATTTGGACTTTGATTGGAAGATTTGAAAAGATTGGTTTTGAAAGACTTGGTTTTAGGAAACCTAGACTTAGAAACTTAGAAAAGAAGGATTGGACTTGACTTGGAAAGTTTTTAAAAAAGATTTGACTCGAATGTTGGACTTAGAAGATTTGGAAAGATTGAATTTAGGAAACGTTCGAATTAGGAAATGTTCAAATTAAGAAATTATTATTTTAGGAAAGTTTCATTTTAGGAAAGCTTTGACTTAGGAAAGTTTCAACTTAAGAAAGTTTTGAATTAAGAAAGTTTCATTTTAAGAAAGGTTTTGAAATAGGAAATGTTTTAAAAATAAGGAAGTTTTGAATATAAAAAAGTTTTGAGTTTAGAAAGTTTTAGATTTGAAAAGATTCGAAGTTTGGGAAAGTTTGGAAGTTTAGAAAGATTTAACTTAAGAAAGTTTTGAATTTAGAAAATTTCAAATTTAGAAAGTTTAGGATTTAGAAATTTTTAGAGTTTGAGTTTTAGAAAATCTTGGGATTAGGAAAGGTTTGAGTTTTAGAAAGATTTGAAAACTTAGATTTGAAAAGTTAAGATTTGGAAAGGGATAGAATTAGGAAAGGGTTGAACTAGGAAAGATGTGGAAGTTGAGTTTTAAAATTTAGGAAAGATTTTTATGTTTAAGTTTTGGAAACTTAGGATTTAGAAAGTAGAAGATTAGGAAGGATTTGAATTAGGAAAGATTTAGACTAGGAAGGGTTAAGATTCCTATTTCATAAAACAAGGGATTCGATCTTGTTTCTAAAAGAGAAGGTTTGATTTTGTTTCCAAAAACGGAGGATATGATCTAGTTTCCTAAACAGGAAGATTTGATTTGGTTTCCTAAAGGGAAGATCGGACTTGACAAGGATTTGGAAAGGGAGGTTTTTGAAACCCTAGATTTAGAAGATTATAGTTTTGACGTAAAAAAGAAGTTTTGGAAATGTATATACTTTTGATGTAGAAAACAAGTGGTTTTGGAAACCTAGGTTTTGAGGCCAAAATAAGGGATTGGAAATCATGTTTTTGGGAAAGAAAATTAGGGTTTCCTAAACGTAGGTTCTTGGATTTAACTTGGAATCTAAGGAAAGAGTTTTTGGAAAGTGGGTTTGTTTGGAAAAAGGGATTTTTGGAAGGAAATCTTAGAGAGGAGTTTCTAGAAAGTGAATTTTGAAAAAAGAGAGCTTTTGGAAAGAAAAATTAGGGTTTCCTAATCATGGTTCTATAGCTTGACTTGGGCACCAAGAAAAAGAATTTTTGGAAAGTGAGTTTTTGGAAGCAAAGATTTTGGAGGAAGATTCTAAAGAGGAGTTTTTAGAAAATGTGTTTTGAAAAAAATGTTTAGGAAGGAAGTTTTTGGAAAGTAAAACTTTGAGAGAGTTTTGAAAGCAAGATTTTGGAAGAAGCTTTTTGGAAAGAGTTCTTAGAAAGTGAATTTTGAGGAGAGTATTTTGAAAAATAAATTTTTGGAGAGAGTTTTTAGAAAACAATTTTGGAAAGGAGAGTTTTAAGAAAGCATGTTGAAAAGGAGGGTTTTAGAAATGGAAACTATCTGAAGGAGAGTTTTTAAAACGTATAAAAAGGTCTCACTTTCCTAAAGCAATTCTAACCATAAGAAGGCTAGAACCACTTTAAGAAAGTGGTTTTGAAAACAACAAGGATTTTGAAAATATGGACCATATTGTTCACTTTAAATGTAACACTTTCCTAAAACAACCCTAACCATGGAAAGGCTAGAATCACCCTAGGATTGTGATTTTGAAAACAAGTTTTGGAAAAGAAGATTTTAATGTACTTTTGAAAACAAGTTTAATGCAAGTTTTGAAAACGAGTTTGAAAACGATTTTTGGAAGAATGCAAGATAATGATATGCAAATTGGGGTCATGAACGTACAAGGTTAAGGCTTCACCACATCATCAAGGAGGCCAAACCCAGGTGGTCTCCGGTTAGACTAAAAGAAAGCCCCCGACACGGTGACTCTCCAATAGCCTAATCCTACACATAGACCGGAAATCCCCTTGTTTCAAGCATGCAAAGAAGGGGGGGGGGAAGAAGATGGGAGATTAAAATTGAAGAAAACCCAAGTGGGTTAGGAGAGAGAAGAGAGAGGGGGAAGTGCAGAAACTTAAAGAAAAAACCTACCGTATGTCTTGTTTATTTCACTTTACTTTGTGCGCCTTGCTTTCTTACTTTTTCTTCGGTCTTCGCTTCAGTCTTCGAGAGCTTCAAGTTGCAGCAATCGAAGTCTTCAGTAGAGGGTTGGAGGCTAGTGTGTAAGTGTATAGGGGTGTGTATGAGTGTATAAGAGGCTAGGGTTTGTGTATGGTGGCTAGGGTTTGGAAAACCTAGAGAAGCTAGGGTTTAGGGAGGCTACGAGCTCTATATATAGAATATTAGAGTTTTCAGACTGAGTTTACGGACCTCTTTCACGCTGGAAGAGTCTTTATATTTATAGAGATGGCATAGACCTGGCGCCTATTGCAGTGGTGCCAAGACAAAATTCCTCTTGGCGCTACTAGTAGTGGGGCCAGGCTATTTCTTGGCTTGGCGCCACTACTAGTGGTGCCAGCCAGTTAGGAAAGTTTGTAAGTCGGCAAACAACGTATCTTGAGAAGATTTGGGCGCTTGCATTAGTGACTACCATGTAATTTTTAGCTTGGCTTCACTATGAGTGACTCTGGAAAATTCGGGGATGAATTGAAGGGGCCAAGAATGACCCGGAGAGCCAGAAAGGGACAGGAACCCTTGAAATAATGTCTCGTGGACAGAGGACTTGAAAAATGATGATAGGATTTATTAAAAGGGTTGATCGAACCATTAGGGGCAAAATGGTCAAATGGGCCGGAAAATTGTAGGGATGGACCCGGAATGTCCCGAAAAAAGACTCAAGATTTGGAAACATTATTTAGAATGTTCCCAAAGGCTACCAGTTTGATACCCAGAGCCAGTGTGATCGGAAAAGGCGACCGGCCCACCAGGGGCAAAACGGTCATTTCGCACAGGGTTTGCCGGAACTGACTCAGAATGATCTAGAAAGATAAAAAAAGGTTGAGAATACTATAGGAAGCATTCTCGGGAGGTTACCGGTTTAATACCCAGAGTCGGTGTGGTTCCCGGGGCGTTTGGATGCCTAGGGGCAAAATGGTCATTCAGCTTCAAATGGGCCCTACGGGCCCAGGAAGCAACCGGTGAACTAAATTGGAGTTTAGAGGTCGTGTTAGAGTCTAAATATGCGTGTGATGTGTGAAAATGAGCCCAGTTGAGTTGGAGATTTCTGAGCGGGCAAAAATGGGGTGCTTACAAGAAGCAGCTAAAGATAATGTACAAAATAAGTCGTCGCCTCATGATATCTTAATGGGCAAGTGGCGGCTGTAAGCACCCTATTTTTTCCTATTCACCAGTCTCTAGTCCTTCTAGACTTGTATTCAAGTCAATATGGACGTATTCCAATCTAAATCAACTTTTCAAGTCTAATCCCGTCGATCCATTGCTTCGCAGGCCCGCCAGGCCTAAATAAAGGCAAAATGATCAAAATGCCCTTGAGGGTAATGTTCGGTCCAATTCCAATAGGCACGTCTTTCCGAAGACTGTAAATCCCCTTTCTAATTTCATTTCCAATTCCAATTCCAATTCTAATTTCAATTAAATCCGGAGCACCTTTTGAGAAAGTTGATTCCTCAAGGTCGTAAGACCCTTCAATCCGACACGTTTCCGAATGAGCTCTTCGAAACGGTAAGTCCCTTCAAACTCGTCTACCGGGACGAGACCCTAAGTCCCCTAGATAGTAGAACGGTCCACCTTTGATGCCTGCTAGCCTGCCAATGCAGAAATGTCTGTTTTGGCACACCTTTTGAGAAAGTTAATTCCTCAGGCGCTAAGTCCATTTAGCAGCTTCACGAGATCAGGCAGTCTCGGGAATGATCGCGAACCGTTACAGTAGCGGAAGTACTCGCAAACATCGCAAGTGTCAGAGTAGTGGAAGTACTTGTAAACAGGTCGATATAGGGAATTGCCAACAAACCCCTGTATCACAGGACCACTGTCAGAGTAGCGAAAACACTCAAAACCCAAGTCAACACCGGTGCCTGCTAGTCTACTTCGGTGAAAAATGACCAAACTGCCCCTAGGGCCATTTCTGGCGCGTTTCTCGGGAAAGTACCTAAGTCCTTAAAACGATAAGCCCACCTTTTCAACATTGTCGTAAAGGCAATCCGGCATGATTAGGTGCCTTCTAGTCTGTTTCGGGCCAATTTTGAGACTTTTCGATCAAGATGACCATTTTGTCCTTAGGCATCCGAGCAACCCAGGGATCACACCGGCTCTGGGTATCAAACTGGTAACCTCCCGAGATTGCTTTTTATAGTATTTTCAGCATTTCACTATCTTTCCGGATCATTCCAAGTCAGTTCCGGCAAACCCGGTGCGAAATGACCGTCTTGCCCCTGGTGGGCCGGTCGCCTTTTTCGACCACACCGGCTTTAGGTATCAAACCGGTAGCCTTTGGGAACATTCTTAATAATGTTTCCAAATCTCGAGTCTTCTTCCGGACATTTTGAGTCCGTCCCAGCAGCTTTTCAGCCCGGTTGACCATTTTGTCCCTAATGACCCAGTCAACCCCTCTAACAAACCCTAACATCCTTTTTCAAGTCCGTTCCCCCCGGGACCCTATTGTAAGGGTTCCTGTCCCTTTCTGGCCTTCCAAGCCATTCCCGTTCCCTTAAATCCTTCCCAAATCTTCCAGAGCCACCTCTAGTGAAACCAGGCCAAAAATTGCATGGTAGTCACTAGTACAGGTGCCCAACTCTTCTGAAGACACGTTGCTTGCCGACCTTAAAACTTTTCTAAGTGGATGGCGCCACTCCTAGTGGCACCAGAAGTTTTTTTTGGCCTAGCGCCACTACAACAGGCGCTAGGTCATTCCTCTCTCTATAAATACAGAGTCTCTTCTAGCGTGAAAAAGGTTCGCAAACTTAGTCTAAAAACCCTATTATTCAATATACAGAGCTCGTAGCCTCCCTAAACCCTAGTCTTCTTTAGGTTTTCCAAACCCTAGCCTCCATACACAAACCCTAGCCTCCTATACACTCACATACACTCTTATACACTTATACACTAGTCTCAAAGCCTCCATTGAAGACTTGAAGTGCTGCAACTTCAAAGCTCCCGAAGATCAAAGACAAGTTCTTGAAGATTGAAGCAAAACAAGAAAAGCAAAGCGCGTAAAGCAAAGCAAGATAAACAAGACGCAAGGTAGGCTCCCTATTTACATTTACACAACTCTCCCTCTCTCTTCTCCTTCCGAACCCACTTGGGTTTTCTTCTATTTTAATCCCCCATCTTCTTCCCCCCTTTCTTGCATGCTTGAAATAAGGGACTTCCTAATCTATGTCTAGTATTAGGCTATTGGAGGTCACCGTGTTGGGGGCTTTCTTTTAGTCCAGCCGGAGACCACGTGGGTTCGGCCCCCTTGATTATGTGATGAAGCCTTTAACCTTATACGTTCACGACCCCAACTTACATTGTGCATATCATGATCTTGCATTCCTCCAAAATTCGTTTTCAAACTCGTTTTCAAAAGCTTGCATCAAAAATTTCTTTTTTAAAACTTATTTTCAAAATCACAATCCTAAGGTGATTCTAGCCTTTCCATGGCTAGGATTGCTTTGAGAAAGTGTTACATTTAAAGTGATCGATATGGTCCATATTTTAAAATCGTTGTTGTTTTCAAACCGCTATCTTAGAGTGGTTCTAAGCTTCTTATGGTTAGAATCGCTTTAGGAAAGTGAGATATTTTATATACTTTCTAAAAACTCTCTTTTCAAAATTCGCTTTCCAAAAACTTCTTTTTAAGATCTCCTTTCAAAACCTCTCTTTCCAAAAACTCTCTCACAACTTTACTTTCCAAAATCCCTTTCGAAAAACTTTCTTTTCAAAATTCACTTTCTAAAAACTACTCTCTAGGATTTTCTTTCAAAAGTCTCCTTTTCTAAAAGCTCACTTTCCAAAAATCTCTTTTCTTAGAGCCCAAGTCAAACCCTAGAGCCAACAATTAGGAAACCCTAACTCCCTTTCATAAAACATGATTTTCAATTCTTTATTTTGGCCTCAAAACTAGGTTTCCAAAACCTCCTCCTTTACATCAAAATCATAAGTTTCCAAAACCTATAGTCTTCCAAATTTAGGATTTTCAAAACTTCGTCTTTCCAAATCCATGCCAAATCAAATCCTCTATTTTAGGAAACCAAATCCAATCTTCCATTTAGGAAACTTGATCCTATCCCCCATTTTTGGAAACAAAATCAAACCATCTCTTTTTAGAAACAAAATTTAATCTTTTGTTTTAGGAAATAGGAATCTCAATCTTTCCTAATCCACTCCTTCCTAATCTCGTACCTTTCTAAACCTTAGGTTTTCAAAACTTAAACTTTCATATCTTTCCAAAATCTAAACCTTTCCTAATTCAACCTCTCTTTTAATTCTATACCTTTCCAAATCTTGACTTTCTGAATCTAAGTTTTTTAAATCTTTCCTAATCTCAAACCTCTCCTAAATCTCAAGAATTTCTAAAACTCAAATTTTGAATCCTTCTAAAATTCTAAACTTCCCTAAACTTTAAATCTTTCCAAATCTAAAACTTTCTAAACTCAAAACTTTTTCACTTTTAAAACTTCCCTATTTCAAAACATTCTAAATTCAAAACTTTCCAATTTCAAAACCTTTCTCATTTCAAAAATTTTCCTATTTCAAAACCTTCATAAAATGAAAGTTTCCTAAAACGGAAATTTTCCTAATTCGAATCTTTCCTAAATCATAATCTTTCCCTAATCCTCCAAGTCCAATATTCGAGTCAAATCCTTTCTCAAAACTTTTCAAGTCAAGTCAAATCTTTCTTAATCTTAAGTCCTTCCTAAATCCTATATTCCTAAGTCTAGGTTTCCTAAAAGCAAGTTTTCCAAAATCAAATCTTCCAATCAAAGTTCAATCTCTGAATCTTCCAATCCAAATTCCAATTCAATTTCTTTGTCCAATCAAATCTTCTATTTTCTATCAGACTCTTGTCCGAACTACGACTGACCTGATTCTTCAAAAAGGATACATAGGCAACCCTCATGAGTACGGTCACAACCTTTTCAAATTTCTTTTTCCACAACTTTTTTTCAAACTTCCAATTCCAAATTTCTATGTCCAAATCTCTATTTCCAATTTCTAAAACTTTCCAATTTCAAATCTATCTTTTCGAATCTCTTTTTTTAAATCAAATCAATTTCTTTTCAAATCTATTTCTAAATCTATTTTCCAACTCTCTTTTTCTATTGCATTTACATATCATGCATCATGTCTTTCTAAAAATTCTTTTCTAAAGTTGATAGGATTGGACATTTGTTAGTTGAAGACTCTCATAGGTGAATGTAGGGTGATTAGACATATAGGTGCCACAAAGGCAGGGTAGGGTGATGGCTTAGTGCGTCTTTCCTACACGTAACCAACCTCCGAACTTAGGATCACTGTTTTCAAAAAACCAAAAATGGAGTTATTTTTCTAAAATGGGCTTAAATATTTTTCAAAAGTTGCTAAATAACCTATTTTCTTAAAAACCCTCTCCTGAGGTAGTATTTTCAAAATCGTTTTCAAAAACCCTAAGTGTAGTCTTCGGATTGTGCTTAGTTTTTAGGTGACCTAGCTCATCTTAATCAAGTTAGGTGGCGACTCCAAACTTTTTCCAAATCAATTTTTAATTCAAATCTAGTCGCCCTTATTCTTCTAGGAGGATGAGTTCTAACGAAAGAGTACAGTATTTTTTCCACTTCTGTGTGTATTCCTCAAGTGCGAAAAATCTGGGCGCGACAACGGCTCAACAGCAAAGGTACTATCGTTCCGATTAAGTCAAGAGACTAAAAAGGCAGAATGCTTAAGATGAGTGATTGTGCTTCAAAAATGCAATTATAAGGCCTTAACTAGTACTTTGTTAGTATTACTTTATGATTATATAAGTTTTTTTTAGTTATGTTTTGATATTAATTGAGTGTATAATGCTTTATATAGGCTTTGAGCTTAAATGGAATGATTTCGAATGCAATTTAATCATAGATTTTAAGAGGTTGCTGTCAAGGTATAAGTTGCCGAAACATGCAGAGTTAGAACTTTAGAAGCTCATATCTCGCAAACCAGATAGGCTATTCAGGCCTATAATATGTCGATTTCATATAATTTTTCAAGACCTACAATTTTCTTGAAGTAACCCAGCTCATCTGAGCACTAGGAAGAAGTCATCCGTGCGATTGACGACGGGATATATAGATTAATTCACTTTTTAATTAGATATAGATTAGTAGGTAATAGAATAGGTTTAGAATTTCTATGTTCTGAAGGAGGAGAAGAATTCTAGGGTTTTTCTAGGGTTTGGAAGGAGGAATCATCCAATCCTTTAGAGGCTACGAATCTTTTCATCTTTCAAGGGAGCATCTTAATCTTTAGTTTTTATTTTTAGTTTTCTTTCTTATTCTTATAGTGAATTTCAGATTATAGTTCTTTAATGCAGCATTTTATTTCTTTAATTATTATTTCCATTCTTGCAATCTTTATCATGTTTTTCAGTAGCTAAATCCGTTTTTGGTGTGGGTTAAGAAAGTTACTAGGTTACAGGTAGAGATTCAAGATAGTTATTTATTTTCTAAGATTTCAATATCTTGGATCAAGATTCATTTTCTTGCCCATGAATATTTTTGAAAACAATATTCTTGATCATATCTAGCTATGTATGTATAGACTAATTTGTAAGCAGGGATACGTATACCTAGAATTTTTTATAAGGATATTGATTACAATTGCTTATATATTCCTATTAAGAGTACTTTAGAAATCTACTGTTCTTGATTAAGCTTCAAACATACTTTGTAGACAGGTTTATAAACTGGGACAAAGATGAATGGGACCCTGGTATGAACACTAATAAATAACTGAATATTGACTCTAAAAGGGTGATCGAATTTTGAAGTCCGTTAATCAAAACTATCTTGGGGACCTACCTGTAGGCCTATTACTGGATCAAACCCCTGCCAAGACCTTTTTATAATATTTGAATACATCTCTAAAAGTTAGTTTAATTTTATTTTCTGATAATTTAGATCAATCATCTCCAACAATTGATTTTTATTTTCTTTTTGGAAGCTTTCTTGTGATTTTAATTGACTCTGAGCTCGTTATTATTTTGTTTTGATTGTAGACCTTGCCAGATTAAGTTTATTTTTTGTGTTCCTTGTGGATCGACCTCGGACTTACCAAGATATTATTACTGCATCGCAACCGCACACTGGCATATATAAATTGCACTATTCAGGAGCGATTAGTTTTTGGTGCCGTTGCCGGGGACTCTACAAAGCAAATAAGCTAAGGTAAGAAAAATAAACAGGGCAAAAATAAAAATATACAAGAACAAAAACAAAGCAAATGAACTCGAGAGGAACTGATTCCTGCAAAAACAGCTTCACCATCAAACTACAACAACGAGGAAATTCAATCGCTCAATTGGGTAACCTCGTTCCATCCCTACTATCTGTGAGCATATTAGATTTTCTTTTCTTTATTTTACTAGTTTCTTTTAGATAAATTATATATTTGTTTAGTGGAGGTTTAAATTTAATTGCAAATTGGTGGATATTTTATGTGGAGATTGCTAGCTCGGTTGGAAATTTAAATTAAATATTTTTTATCTCTACTTCACTGTTGTGGCAGATTGGTGCATTTATGTGCATTGCATTGCATGTCAGTTTGGCAGAGAGATAGTTTAGGTATACTTTTGAGAGCAACCCCACCTGTTTACGCCACTAGAACTAGAGTTTTTCCCGATACTACACCAATACCTATAGACTTTGACATGGCCCATTTACTGGCTGATGATGGGAATATAGATGGGGGTAATAACATGCAACCCCCACAACCCCAAGTACCTGCACCACCACATAGAACTATGAGAGATTATTTAAATCCACAAAGACAGACTCCAAACTCCTACATTATATTACCTCCTGACCAAAATGCATTCCATCTTAAGTTAGGTATCATGCAATTAATCACACATTTTCATGGGATGGATTCTGAAAATCCATATACCCATCTTAAAGCGTTTGAAGAGATCTGTAATATGTGTTTTGATAATACGTGCTCTGTCGAGACCATCTGTCTCAAATTGTTTCCTTTCTCATTGAAGGATAAAGCTAAAATTTGGTTAAATTCTTTAAGGCCAAGGTCTATTCCATCATGGGATGTCCTTTAGGCCGAGTTTCTAAAAAAATTCTTTTCCGAGCATCGCTCAGAAGCCATTCGTCACCAAATTTCACAGTTCACTCCTTTTGAAAATGAAACATTTTATCATAGTTGGGAGAGATATAAAGAACTTTTGAATTTGTGTCCTCATCATGGACAAGACCCATGTAGGTTGGTTAGTACTTTCTTTTCGGCCTTGACTCCCGAACTCAAAAGGTTTGTGGAGACAATGTGCAACGGGTATTTCTATGATAAATCTCTAGAATAAGCTTATGATTTCTTTGACTTTCTAGCTGATAACGCGAGAGATTGGGACACCACAGGGACTAAAAATCTCGAGATTAGAAACAACTTAAAGACAGGCACCATATATCCATTAAGGCATTTAGATGAGGATAATTCAAAGGTAGCCACATTGACTAATCGATTAGAGGCCCTAGAAATCAAAAAAATTGCAACAGTTGAGAGTGAAACCCAAGTTAATTGTAGTGTGTGCGATAGTAATGAGTATAGGACAGATCTCTATCCCACAATTCCAGCCTTTAAGGAAGTGTTGCATGGTCAAGTAAATGCTATTGCCCCCTATAGTAAACCACCACAAGCCTCACACGGACAAGGAAACCCATCTGCACCTACATATAACTTAGGGTGGAGGAACCATCCCAACTTCAGTTGGAGGAATGATGGTAACTCAACACCCCAACAATTTTAACACCCACAACAATTTAATGGCCCCCTTAATCAATACCCAAGCACATGGTCAACAATTTTCAACACCAGCAACAAACGTGTATAGACCACCTCCTCTAAAACCTGTAGAGGATTCTTTGACCCAATTCATACAGTACAATAAGCAACTAATGCTAGACTTGATAAATCTATCGAAGAGTTAAAGACTCTGTTTGCTCAATCACTAACTAAAGAGAAAGGCACATTCCCTGCTCAACCATTACCTAACCCTAATAGGCAAGCTCATGGTGTAGAGATAAATCCAAATCCACCAAATCATGAGCAAGTTCAAGCAGTAACCACCCTAAGGAGCGAAAAAGCCATAGATAAAACTATTCCAAGTAAAGAGTCTGGACCTAGGGAGGACACTGGCAAGAGAGTAGAAAAAACATCAGAAGAGGATAGAGACAATCCTAAAGAGGTAGTGGAGGAGTTAGGAAAGAAGCCTAGGGACGATGAGTCTACAGATAAATCTGCAGATATTGACGTAGAGGATTTGTCACGTGTTCCATTCCCTCATAGATTAGCCAAACCGAAGTAAGAACTAATAAATTCTAAAATTTATGAGATATTCAAGCAAATGAAAATCAATATTCCATTCCTAGATGCCATTAAGCAAATCCCGTCATATGCAAAGTTCTTAAAGGACTTGTGCACCATTAAGAGACGACTCACTGTGAGAGAAGTCTCTTTTCTTAACCAAGAAGCTAGAGAGGTTTTGCAAGTAAATCTTCCACCAAAATACAAGGACCCGAGGAGTCCGACCATTCCATGCATAATTGGAGATCATAGGGTTGATAATGCTTTGCTAGATCTAGGATCTAGTGTGAACCTGCTATCTTTTTATGTTTATCAACAGTTAGGGTTAGGAGAGTTGAAACCTACTAGAATCACCCTACAATTAGCTGATCGTTCGATTAAGATTCCTACGGGCATGGTGGAAGATGTGCTTATCCAAGTGGATAAATTCTACTTCCCAGTTGATTTTGTAGTGTTAGACACCGTGGGGAACTCAAATGATCATTCTCCTATCTGTAAGCACCCCATTTTTGACTGCTCGGCAGTCTACGCTCCGTCTAGACTTGCACTCAAGTCAATATGGACGTATTCTAATCGAAACCAACTCTCTAGGTCTAAATCCCATCTGTCCATCGCTTCGCGAGCCCACCAAGCCCAAATAGAGGCAAAATGACCAAAATGCCCTTAGGGGCATTGTCCTTTCCATTTCTAATTCCAATCCCTCTCTCGAGACAGTTTATTCCTCGAGATGGTTCCAAATCAGGCACGTCTTTCCGAAGATGGTAAGTCCCCTTTCCAATCCCTCTCTCGAGACAATTTATTCATCGAGACAGTTCCAAATCAGGCACGTCTTTCCGAAGACGGTAAGTCCCCTTTCCAATCCCTCTCTCGAGATAGTTTATTCCTCGAGACGGTTCCAAATCAGGCACATCTTTTCGAAGATGGTAAGTCCCCTTTCCAATCCCTCTGTCGAGACAGTTTATTCCTCGAGACTATTCTAATCAGGCATGTCTTTTCGAAGACGGTAAGTCCCCTTTCCAATCCCTCGCTCAAGATAGTTTATTCCTCTAGACGGTCTGAGTAGCGAAAATACTCACAAACATCACAACCGTCCGAATAACGAAAATACTCGTAAATAGGTCCATATAGGGAATTGCCAACAAACTCTCGTGTCACGATGACCGCTGTCAAAGTGGAGGAAACACTCAAAACCCAGGTCAACATCAGTGCCTGCTAGCCCACTTCGGTGAAAAATAACCAAACTGCCCCTTGGGCCAATTCCGAAACTTTTCGGTTAAGATGACCATTTCGCCCCTAGGCATCCGAACACCCCGGGAACCACACCGGCTCTGGGTATCAAACCAGTAGCCTCCCGAGAATGCTTTTATAGTATTCTCCACCTCTCTTTATCCTTTCTGGATCATTCCGAGTCAGTTCCGGCCAACTTGGTACAAAATGACCGTTTTGCCCTAGTGGGCCGGTCTCCTTTTCTGATCACACCGGCTCTGGGTATCAAACTGGTAACTTCCTGAGATTGCTTCTTATAGTATTCTCAACCTTCTTCTACCTTCCCAGATCATTCCAAGTCAATTCCGGCAAACCTAGTGCAAAATGACCGTTTTGCCCTTGGAGGGCCAGTTACCTTTTCCGACCACACCGGCTCTGGGTATCAAACCGGCAACTTTTGGAAACATTCTGAATAATGTTTCCAAATCTCGAGTCTCCTTCCGGGACAGTCCGAGTCCGTCCCGGTAGGTTTCCGTCCCGAATGACCGTTTTGCCCTTAAAGGCCTGATCAACCCTTTCGACACATCCTATCCTTATTTTTTTTTAAGTCAAATACCTTCGGGACACTATTTTAAGTATTCCTGCTCATTTTCGGCCTTTCGGTTCATTCCCGGTCTCCTAAACTCCTCGGACTTTCCGGAGTCACTCCTAGTGAAGCTAGGCTAAAAATTGCATGGTAGTCACTAGTAAAGGTGCCCAAATATAGTCAAAGATACATTGCTTGCCGACCTAAATACTTTCCTAACTGGCTGGCGCCACTAATAGTGGTGCCAAGCCAAGAATTGGCCTGGCGCCACTCCTGGTGGCGCCAAGAGCAATTTTGCCTTGGCGCCACTGCAATAGACGCCAGTGCGTTGCTCTCTCTATAAATATAGAGCCTCCTCCAACGTGAAAGAGGTCCGCAAACTCAGTCTAAAAATTATATATTTCGATATACAGAGCTTGAACACTCCCTAAACCCTAGCTTCCTTAGGTTGTCCAAACCCTAGCCACCATATACTAAACCTTAGCCCTCTATACACTCATACACACTGTCATACACTCATACACTAGCCTTCAACCTTCTTTTGAAGACTTGAAGAGCTGCAATCTGAAGTTTGAAGATTGAAGACAACCCTTGAAGATTGAAGACGAAGATCAAGACGAAGGCCGAAGACAAGCAAGGCGCACAAAATAAACAAGACACAAGGTAGGTTTTCGTTTTACGTTTCCTCACTTCCCCCCTCTCTCTTCTCTCTCTTAACCCACTTGCGTTTTCTCTATTTTAATCCCCCATCTCTTTCCCCCTTTTTCTTTGCATGCTTGAAACAAGGGGACTCCCGGTCCATGTGTAGGATTAGACTATTGGAGGGTCACCATGTCGGGGGCTTTCCTTTAGGCTAATCGGAGACCACGTGGGTTTGGCCCCCTTGATTATATGGTGAAGCCTTAACCTTGTATGTTCACGACCCCAAAATTACATTGTGCATATCATTATCTTGCATTCTTCCAAAAGTCGTTTTCAAAGTTATTTTCAAAATCATTTTCAAACTTGTTTTCAAAAATTGCATTAAAATCCTCTTTTTCAAAACTTGTTTTCAAAATCACAATCCTAGGGTGATTCTAGCCTTTCCATGGCTAAGGTTATTTTAGGAAAGTGTTACATTCAAAGTGACCAACATGGTCTATATTTTCAACCCTTGTTGTTTTCAAAGCCACTTTCTTAAAGTGGTTCTAGCCTTCTTATGGTTAGAACCACTTTAGGAAACTGAGACGTTTTTATACTTTTCAAAAAACTCTCTTTTCAAAAATCTCTTCCTAAAAATCTCTTTTTCAACATACTTTCCTAAAACTCTCCTTTCCAAAGTTGTTTTCAAAAATTCCTTTCAAAAATCTATTTTTCAAAACTCCATTTTTCAACTCCTTTCCAAAACTCTCTCCAAAATTCACTTTCTAAAAACGCTCCCTAAAAATCTTTCTAAAAAACTCTCTTCCCAAAATCTTCCTTCTAGAAACTCCCCTCTAGGATTTTACTTCTAAAATATTCGTTTCCAAAAACGCACTTTTTAAAAACCCTTTCCTTAGAGCCCAAGTCAAGCCCTAGAACACACAATTAGGAAACCCTAATTTTCTTTCCAAAGACATGATTTTCAATCTTGCCCCAAACCTAGGTCTCCAAAAACTCCCGTTTTCTATGTCAAAATTAGGTTTCCAGAAACCTCTTTTCTATGTCAAAACTATAGTCTTCCCAAAACTATAATTTCCAAAACTCCATCTTTCCAAATTCATGCCAAATCCAATCTCCCATTTAGGAAACTAGATTCAATCATCCGTTTTTGGAAACAAAATCAAACCTTCCCCTTCTAGACTCAAAATCTAAATCTTTCCTAATTTAAATCTCTCCTAATTTCCTACCTTCCTAAACCATAAGTTTCCTAAAACTTTCAAATCTTTTCTTAAACATTAAGCTTCCTAATTTTTCCCAATTCTATCCCTTCCAAATCTTATCTTTCCAAATCTTAACTTTCCAAATCTAGGTTTTCCAATCTTTCCTAAACTCAAACCTTTCCTAATCTCAAGATTTTCTAAAACTCTAAAACTTTCTAAATCCTAAACTTTCTAAATTTCAAATCTTTTCAAATTTGAAGTTTTCTAAATTCAAAACTTTCTTAAGTTAAATCTTTCTAAACCTAAATCTTTCTAAATTTTAAACTTTCTAAATTTCAAATCTTTCCAAATCCAAAACTTTCATATTTTCAAAACTTCTTTGTTTTCTAATCTTTCTAAATTCTAAATTTTCCTAAAACTTCAACTCTTTCCAATTTCAAAACTTTCTAAACTCAAAACTTTCTTATTTTCAAATCTTCCTTGTTCTTAAAATTTTCTTATTTTCAAAACTTCCTTGTTTTCAAAACTTCCATATTTCAAAACATTCCAAATTTGAAACTTTCCTAAGTTGAAATATTCCAAATTCAAAACTTTCCTAAGTTGAAACTTTCTTAATTCAAAACTTTCCTAATTCAAACATTTTTTAATTCGAAACTTTCCAAAAATGAAACTTTCCTAATTCGAAACTTTCCTAAATCGGACCTTTCCTAATTCGAATCTTTCCTAAATCCAATCCTTTCCTAATCTTTCCAAGTCCAACTTTTGAGTCAAATCTTTTCTAAAATCCTTCGAAGTCGAGTCAAATCTTTTCTAAGTCTCAAGTCTTTCTTAAGTCAAGGTTTCTAAAACCAAGTCTTTCAAAATTAAATCTTCCAATCAAAGTTCAATCTGTCGATTTTCCATTCCAATTTCCAATTCAATCTCTTTCTTCCAATCAACTCTTATATTTTCAATAGGACACTTGTCCGAAGTACGATTGACCCGATTCCTCTAAAAGGATACGTAGGCAACCCTCATGGGTGCAGTCCCAACTTTTTTTCAAATTTCTAATTCCACAACATTTTTCAAATCTCAAATTCCACAATCTTTTCAAATCTCCAATCTATTTTCAAACTTCCAATTTCAAATTTCTGTTTTCAAATCTCTATTTCCAATTTTTCAAACTTTCCAATTTCAAATCTATCCTTTCAAATCTTTCTTCTAAAATCAAATCAAATTCCTCTCTTCAAATCTATTTCCAAATCAACTCTCTTCTATTGCACTTGCATATCATGCATCATGTTAGTTTCTTTTCAAACATTATTTTTTAAAGTGGATAGGATTGAACATTAGTTAGTTAAAGACCTCATAGGTGAATCTAGGGTAGATTGACATGTAGGTACCGAAAGGGCGGGGTAGGATGATGGCTTAGTGTGTCTTCCCTACACGTAACCAACCTCCGAACCTAGATCGCTGATTTCAAAAACCAAAAAGGAGCTATTTTTCAAAAAAGGCTAAATGTTTTCCAAAGGTTGCCAAACAACCCGTTTTTCTTAAAAACCCTCTCTTGAGGTGGTATTTTCAGAATCATTTTCCAAAAACCGTAAGTGTAGTTTTCGGATTATGCTTAGTTTTTAGGTGACCTAACTCACCTTAATCAAGTTAGGTGGCAACTCCAAATCTTTTCTAAAAGCCCTTTATTCAAAATCAATTTTCAATTCAAACCTAGTTACACTCATTCTTTTAGGAGGGTGAGTTCTAACGAGAGCGTATAGCATTTTTCCACTTGTGTGAGTATTCCTCGAGTGCAAAAAATCTGGGCGAGACACTATCTCTGTCATTTTAGGTCGTCCATTCCTAGCAACATCCAATGCTATTATTCGCTGTAGGGGCGGGGAGTTAAACTTATCTTTTGGAAACATGACTGTAGATATGAACATCTTCCATACGGGTAAGAAACCGGGAGAGTGGGAAGACATCAGGGAGATTAGCATGATAGATATTCTAGTACATGAACATTTTAATAGAGAATTCTTGACAGATCCACTTGAGAGAGCCTTAATTCAGAACGAGCAAATAGAGTGTTTAGAAGAAACAGTGATAAATGAGGAAGCAGCAAAGTGCGTTCATGCTATGTCTATGAGTCATTGGACCCAATGTGTTAAGCCATTAGGGCTCAGTGCTTGTAAACCTGAACCATTAGAAGTGAAAGCTCCTATTCCGAAGCGAAAACCATTGCCATCTACTCTTAAATATATATTTTTAGGCGATGGTGAATCTTACCCAGTAGTGATATCTTCTAGCCTGTCTGAAGGCCAAGAGGATCAATTGAAGAAAGTGCTTTTAAAGCACCACAAAGCCATAGGGTGGTTGTAAGCACCCCATTTTTGCCCGCTCGGCAATCTCCGACCCGACCGGATTCGGTTTCCAACATCACAACATATGCAGGCTCAAGACGAGCCTTTCAATCCCTAATCCAATCAACTGGTCGCTTCTCGGGTCCACAAGGATCCGCTGGAGCCTTAAGCACCATTATTCCAGGCAATTTTCTAGACCAGGTGGTCCCGGAAAACCAACGCGATCCAGGTAGATTCCTGGGATCGAGCGATCTCAGGGACCAACACCTCATCAAAGATTCCAGACAGTTCACTTCTGGCGCCTGCTAGCCCACCAATGTAGAATTTCCGTCATTTGGTAGTTCTCCGGGACCAGGCGTTCTCGGAGACCAACACCACCCTTCCAGGTAGCTTTCTAAGCCTAGTCGTTCTCAGGAACCAACACCACCCCTACAGGTAGCTCTCTAAGACCAGGCGTTCTTAGAGACCAACACCGCACAGGTAATTTTTCGAGACCGGGCTGTCTCGGGAACCAGCACCTAGGTCAACACCGGCGCCTGCTAGCCCAACTCAGTGAAAAATGACCAAATCTGCCCTTTGGGCCTTTAGGCACGTTTTGGGAAAGTTCAAAATCCCTCAGAACGATAAGTCCATCCTTTCATAATGTTGTCAAACCATCGGGCGTCCCCTGCACGCCATTTCGTCCAAATTCGGTCCTATTCTGGCTCACTCTGGTCAGAATGACCCTTTTACCCCTGAATAACTCAACACGGCACGAACCCCGCTGAACGGCGACAAACCCTCTCAAAGCCATCCCTGAACAGCCCTACATGCCTAACACAATATATCGAACCATTATTGACCATTTCCAGCCAACTCCAGTCAAAATGACCGTTTTGCCCCTGGGAGCCAAAAACGCCCCAAAATAGCACCAGCCTTGGGGTTTTCGTGCAAAGGATGCCACCGCACGCCTTTGTTTAACCTAAGGAACACCCTACGACACTAAGCTCACACGACTCAATAAAAGTTCCCTCGAGCGTCTCATAGACGCTCCTCTTAAATTGTCTTTTCTCCCGATTCCCTGATTATATCGCACCGTCAACTGACTTGAGAAATGCGTAAATCAGGAAATTCTTGAAAGCTCGTCCATAGATCTTTCCATCGATATGGTTCGATTGCATAGATCACTTCCCAAAGCCCTCCATCGTATGGTGCAAAAACCATAACTTTCAGCAACCCCTGGAGCGCCTCGCAGATGCTCCACCAAGGTTGACTTTTTTCCCGATTCCCTAATCAAAACGCACCGTCAAATGACTTGAGAAATGCATAAATTTGGAAATTTCAGAAGGTATTTCCAGAGTACTTTCCATCGATACGGTCCGATCAAATAGATCGCTTCCCGAAGGCCTCGATCACATCAAATGAAAATAGCTACTTTTGAACACACATGGAGCGTATCATAGACGCTCCACAAAAATGTCCTTTTTGGCATGCTTCCCAAGGCAATATCACTCACCACCAAACATAATTCAAAATTTTTAAAAACATGAAAGTTTATCAGATGCACTAAGAGAACATCCCAAGTGCGACCGATTCTCCTGGAACCTTCCCGGTTGGCCCAATTATCAAGGCAAAGTTTACACGAATCTTTTCGGTGATGGAGCGTATGCTACATGCTCTCAAATTTTGTTCAGATCGACCGACTTTCGATCAACGGTTGAGATTTAACCAGTACATGGGATGCCACGTGTTATGGTGGCAATGGAACAGTACCTGCGCATGTCCTACATGCGCACGGCCAAAATTTGGCCATGCGCATGTAGCACATGCACATGGTCTATTCTAGATTGCCTATAAATAGAGGCCTCCCCCCTTGCATATTCCAGGTTCGAAATTGATACGAAACTCTGCTGAAATCACTCTAGAAACTCGAATATCTACATATATTCCTCCCCTCCAATACTTAGGCTAGATTCCACCTCTCCTAAGCCTATACACTCTATATACAAAGCCTCATACACACTTATACACTCCACTCAAGCCTTTCAAGCCTTCTTGAAGTTACTCAAGCTCCAATCAAGACATCCATTGAAGATCACAAGAGTGTTGAAGGCAAAAGGTGGTATCCCTTTTATATTTGTGCTCTCCCCCACTCTTCTCTTCTCCCTCCTAGCCTACTTAGGCTATTCTCTATTTTAATCCCCATCTTCAACCCCCCATTTCTTGCATGCTTGAGCCAAGAGGGCTCCTAGATCTTGTCTAGAGGAAAACAAGTGAGAGCCACCGTGTAGGGGGATCTCTCACTAGCCTACTTTAAGATGGTATGGCCTAAGAGCCCCTTGTTTGTATGGTGAAGCCTAAAAACCTTGTATGTGAATCATGACCCCTTGCATATTGTTATTTTGATCATGTCTTGTATGCTTGGCTTCATTTTATTTTTATTACCATATTCCACAATGCTTGCATTGCTCTTAATTTCATGACATTTTCAAGTTCTACATGTCCATCAAAAATTGTTCCAAGAGTTGGCCCCTTGAAGTTTAGGATGAGACTTTAGGAATCATGCCTTAGAAAATCCCTCACACCTCCCTAATCCATACTTTTGCACCATTGTATTTCAACTTGCATAAAAATTGCTTTCAAACTCTCTAATTTTCAAGGTTTCCATTCTCTCAAATTTAGCGGTTAAAATGGCCTTATGGAACCCTCTCTTGAGGGGTCTCCCTTTATATTGGCCATAGAAGCCCTAAATTGTTAATATGGTTCCCTTTTCTCTTTATGATCACCTAAGAATGATGTTCAAGATCTTTGATTTCTATGGTTCCTATTCTCTCAAGTTTAGCAGTTGGAATGGCCCCATAGACCCCTCTCTTGAGTGGTCTCCCTTTTGTTGGCCATATGAACCCTCTCTTGATGGAATGGTTCCCTTGAAAAATGGTTTCAAAATCCTTCTCCAAGAATGACTTCAAAAAATGCGCTCTCTCCATCTTTGCATCAAAAATGATCTTCCAAAAATTACCATCATGATGTTAAATTTTCCCCCTTATACTCTTGTCAAGATATTGGTTATAATGGCCATAGGGAAGCCTTCCTTGGAATGGTCTCCAATCACCAACTATATAAACCATACTCTTGGCTAGAGTCAAAATTTTCATGGAAATGATCTTCATATAGATTGCCAACCAAAGTACATTGCATATCATGTTTTGTTTTCAAAACTCTTTCCAAGAATGCATCAAAACAACTTTCGAGACCCTTCTCCAATCAAGCCCTAGGTTAACTTGATCCTAGTTACCAAACCATAGGTTAACTTGACCCTAGTTACCTAACCCTAGGTTAACTTGACCCTAGTTACCTAACACTAGGTTAACTTGACCCCAGTTACCTAACCCTAGGTTAACTTGACCCTAGTTACCTAACCCTAGGTTAACTCGACCCTAGTTGCCTAAACCTAGGTTAACTCGACCCTAGTTACCTAACCCTAGGTTAATTTGACCCTAGTTGCCTAACCTTAGGTTAACTTAACCCTAGTTACCTAACCCTAGGTTAGCTTGACCCTAGTTACCTAACCCTAGGTTAACTTGACCCTAGTTGCCTAACCCTAGGTTAACTTAACCCTAGTTAGTTAACCCTTAGTCTTTTTAACCTTAGGTTCCCCCTAACCTTAGGCTAACCCAACCAAGGTTAATACACTTCAAGGTTCCAACTCTTGAACCCTTTTCTTAAAATGATCATTCAAACTTTCAAATTATCCTCATAACCCATTCCTCCAAAACCTCCTATCCCCATGACTTCAAAAACCCAACTCCATACACTTTTCTAATGTTCCTACACTCCATCTTTAAGGCATTTCCAAAAACGTTTTCAAAAGGTCACAAACCTAAGGTGTCCCTAGCCCTCCCATGGTTAGGGATTCCAAGGACAAGTGACAAATCAAGAACAACTTCTAAGGTTGTCCATGTTAGGATTCCAAATACTTAGCCATTTTCAAAAACCACTTTCAAAAACTAATTCATCCAAACATTCTAAAGTCATGCCTCCTAGGATTTCAAAACAAGACTTCAAAAATACTTTCAAATTCTCTTGAGTCATGCTAAAGCATTTTTCCAAAACTCCCTTGGAGTCAATCCAAAAGCATTTTCAAAACACTTCACTTCCAATTTCAAGTCAACTTTTCCAAGTCCACAAAGAGTCTTCAACTTTTCCAAGACTACAAAGTGTCTTCAACTTTTCCAAAGACCTCAAAGTGTCTTAAACTTATCCAAAGACCTCAATGTGTCTTAAACTCCTTCAAAGACCCAAAGTGTCTTCAAACCTTCCAAAGGCCCTAATACGCCTATTTTCCCCTCGGGCTCTTGCCCGAACTACGAATGACCTGATTCTCGCCAAATGAGATACGTAGGCAACCTAAAATGGTGTGGTCATAACTTTTATTTCAATTTCAATCCCTTTTTCAAAAAAATTCCAATCAATTCAAATTTCTATTCCAAACTCTTTCAAAACCTCCATTATTTTCAAACTTCTTCCAAAACTTGCATCATGCATCATTCATCCAAAAAGTGAAATCCCTTTTTCAAAATTCTAAGGTGGATATTAAGTGGACAATGGTAACCAGTTATCCCAGTGAGTGAACCAAGGGTGATTAGACATGTAGGTACCGAAAGGGCGGGGTAGGGTGATGATCTTAGGATATCTTCCCTACACGTAACCAACCCCCAAACCTTAGATTTCTGTTTTTGAAAGACCAAAAATGGAGTTATTTTCAAGAAGGGCTTAAACATTTCAAAAGATTGCCAAACAACCTATTTTCTTAAAAACCCTCTCTCGAGGGAGTTTTCAAAAACCCTAAGTTTAATATTCAGATTAACGCTTAGTTTTTGGTGCCCTAACTCACATTAATCAAGTTAGGCGGTGACTCCTATTTTTCTAAGAAGCCCTTAGTCAAACCAATTTTTAAACCTAGTCGCACTTGTCTTTCTAGGAGGACGAGTTCTAATGACAGAGTTCCGTGCTTTAAGGTCTCCGAGCCAAAAGGACCTTGGACACTCCAAAAAACCGGGGCACGACAGTGGTCAATTGCTGATTTACATGGTATTAGCCCATTAGTTTGCACACATCGTATATACTTAGAGGAAGAGGCTAAACCTATTTGCCAAATGCAAAGACGATTGAACCCGAATATGAAAGAAGTAGTCAGAGGAGAAGTTTTGAAACTTGTCAATGTGGGTATTATTTACCTGTAAGCACCCCCTTTTTGACCGCTCGGCAGTCTACACTCCGTCCAGACTTGTTTTCAAGTCATCGTGGGCATATTCCAATTGAAACCAATCCTCTAAGTCCAAGTTCTATTTTTCCATCACTTCGCGGGCTTGTCAGGCCCAAATAAACGCAAAATGACCAAAATACCCTTAGGGGCATTGTCCTTTCCTTTCCGATTCCAATCCCTCTCTCGAGACAGTTTATTCCTTAAGACGGTTCCAATCAAGGCGCGTCTCTTCAGAGATGGTGAGCCCCATTTCCAATCCCACTCTCGAGACAGTTTATTCCTCAAGACGGTTCCAATCCAAGCACGTCTCTTCGGAGACGGTAAGACCCTTTTCCAATCCCACTCTCGAGACAGTTTATTCCTCGAGACGGTTCCAATCCAGACACGTCTCTTCGGAGACGGTAAGACCCCTCTCCAATCCCACTCTCGAGACAGTTTATTCCTCGAGATGGTTCCAATCCAGGCACGTCTCCTCAGAGACGGTAAGACCCCTTTCCAATCCCACTCTCGAGACAGTTTATTCCTCGAGACGGTTCCATTCCAGGCGTGTCTCTTCGGAGATGATAAGTCCCCTTTCCAATCCCTCTCTCGAGACAGTTTATTCCTCGAGACGGTTCGAGTAGCGAAACTACTCACAAAACCGTTAGAGTAGCGGAAATACTCACAAATAGGTCGATATAGGGAATTGCCAAAAAACCCCTGTGTCACGACGACCGCCGTTAGAGTGGGGGAAACACGTAAAACCCAGGTCAACACCAGTGTCTGTTAACCCACTTTGGTAAAAAATGACCAAGCTGCCCTTTGGACCTTTTCCGAAACTTTCCGGTCAAGATGACCATTTTGCCCCTAGGCATCCGAATGCCCCAGGAACCACACCGGCTCTGGGTATCAAATCGGTAACCTCTTGAGACTACTTTTTATGGCGTTCTCAACCTCCCCTCACCTTTCCAGATCATTCCGAGTTAGTTCCGGCCAACCCGGTACAAAATGACTGTTTTGCCCCTAGTGGGCCGGTCTCCTTTTCCGACCACACCGGCTCTGGGTATTAAACCGGTAACCTCCTGAGACTACTTTTTATAGCGTTCTCAACCTCTCCATACCTTTCTAGATCATTCTGAGTCAGTTCCGGCCAACCTGGTACAAAATGACCGTTTTGCCCCTGGTGGGCCGATCTCCTTTTCCAACCACGCCGGCTCTGGGAATCAAACCGGAAACCTCTGGGAATATTCTAAATAATGTTTCCAGATCCTAAGTCATCTTCCAGGACAGTCTGAGTCCGTCCCGGCAGCTTCCCGATCCGATTGACCGTTTTGCCCCTAAAGGCCCAGTCAACCCTTCCGACACATCTCGTACTCATTTTTCGAGTCAAATACCTCCAGGACACTATTTTAAGTGTTCCTGCTCCTTTCTGGCCTTTCGGGTTATTCCCGACTCCTTCAAATCATTCCCGGACTTTCTAGAGTCACTCCTAGTGAAGCCAAGCTCAAAATTACATGGTAGTCACTAGTACAGGCGCCCAAATCTAGTCAAAGATACGTTGCTTGCCGACCTTAAACCTTTCCTAATTGGCTGGCGCCACTAGTAGTGGCGCCACGCCAAAAAATGGCCTGGCGCCACTCCTAGTGGCACCAGTGTAAAATTTGGCTCGGCGCCACTACAACAGGCGCCAGTGTTGTCCAACCTCTATAAATATAGAGCCTCATTCAACGTGAAAGGGGTCTGCAAACTCAACCTAAAAAGCATATAATTCGATATACAGAGCTCGAGCACTTCCTAAATCCTAGCCTCCCTAGGTTTTCCAAACCCTAACCACCATACACTAAACCCTAGGCTCTTATACACTCCCCCATACACTCATACACTAGCCTTCAACCATCCTTTGAAGACTTAAAGAGCTGCCATCTAAAGCTTGAAGACAACCCTTGAAGGCTGAAGACGAAGACCGAAGACCGAAGACCGAAGATAGCATGGTGCGTAAAATAAACAAGATATAAGGTAGGCTCCCTATTTAAATTTCTGCACTTTCCCCCTCTCTCTTCTCTCTCCTAACCCATTTGGGTTTTCTCTATTTTAATCCCCAATCTCTTTCCCCCCTGTAAGCACCCCATTTTTGACCGCTCGGTAGTCTACACTCTGTCCAGACTTGTTTTCAAGTCATTGTGGGCATATTCCTGTCGAAACCAATTCTCTAGGTCCAAATTCCTTCTTTCCAGCGCTTCATGGGCTTGTCAGACCCAAATAAAGGCAAAATGATCAAAATGCCCTTAGGGGCATTGTCCTTTCCTTTCCCTTCCAATCCCACTCCCGAGACAGTTTATTCCTGGAGACGGTTCCAATCCAGGCACGTCTCTTCAGAGACGGTAAGACCCTTTTCCAATCCCACTCTCGAGATAGTTTATTCCTCGAGACGGTTCCAATCCAAGCACGTCTCTTCAGAGACGGTAAGACCCCTTTTCAATCCCACTCTCGAGACAGTTTATTCCTCGAGACGGTTCCAATCCAGGCGCGTCTCTTCGGAGACGGTAAGACCCCTTTCCAATCCCACTCTCGAGACAGTTTATTCCTCGAGACGGTTCCAATCCAGGCACGTCTCTTCGAAGACGGTAAGACCCCTTTCCAATCCCACTCTCGAGACAGTTTAATCCTCGAGACGGTTCCAATCCAGGCACGTCTCCTCGGAGACCGTAAGACCCCTTTCCAATCCCACTCTCGAGACAGTTTATTCCTCGAGACGGTTCCAATCCAGGCGCGTCTCTTCGGAGACGATAAGTCCCCTTTCCAATTCCTCTCTCTAGACAGTTTATTTCTCGAGACGGTCCAAGTAGCAAAACTACTCACAAAACCGTTAGAGTAGCGGAAATACTCACAAATAGGTCGATAGAGGGAATCGCCAACAAACCTTGTCATGAAAACTGCCGTTAGAGTGGCGGAAACACTCAAAACTCAGGTCAACACCAGTGTCTGTTAGCCCACTTCGGTGAAAAATGACCAAGCTGCCCTTAGGACCTTTTTCGAGACTTTTCGGTCAAAATGACCATTTTGCCCCTAGGCATCCGAATGCCCCGAGAACCACATCGGCTCTGGGTATCAAACCAGTAATGTCCCGAGAATACTTTTTATAGTATTCTCAACCTTCCTTTACCTTTCCGGATCATTCCGAGTCAGTTCCGGCCAACCCGGTACAAAATGACCGTTTTGCCCCTGGAGGGCCGATCTCCTTCTTCGACCACACCGGCTCCGGGTATCAAACCGGCAATGTCCCGAGAATACTTTTTATAGTGTTCTCAACCTTCCTTTACCTTTCTGGACCATTCCGAGTCAGTTCTGGCAAACTCAGTACAAAATGACTGTTTTGCCCATGGTGGGCCGGTCTCCTTTTCCGACCACGCCGGCTCTGGGAATGAAACCGGCAACCTCCGGGAACATTCTGAATAATGTTTCCAGATCCCAAGTCTTCTTCCGGGACAATCCGAGTTCGCCCCTGCAGCTTCCTAGTCCGATTGACCGTTTTGCCCCTAATGACCCGGTCAACCTTTCCGACACATTTTGTCCTCACTTTTCAAGTTAAATACCTCCAGAACACTATCTTAAGTGTTCATGCTCCTTTCTGGCCTTCCGGGTCATTCCCAGCTCCTCCAAATCATTCCCGGACTTTTCGGAGTCACTCCTAGTGAAGCCAGGCTAAAAGTTGCATGGTAGTCACAGTACAGGCGCCCAAATCTAGTCAAAGATACGTTGCTTGCCGACTTATAAAGTTTCCTAAGTGGCTGGCGCCACTAGTAGTGGCACCAAGCCAAGAATTGGCCTGGCGCCAAAAGCAATTTTGCCCTGGCGTCACTGCAACAAGCGCCAAGTTTGTCCAACTTCTATAATTACAGAGCCTCATTCAACGTGAAAGGGGTCGGCAAACTTAACCTAAAAATCATATATTTCGATATATAGAGCTCGAGCACCTCCAAAACCCTAGTTTCCTTAGGTTTTCCAAACCCTAGCCACCTTACACTAAACCCTAGCCTCATATACACTCCCATACACTTATACACTCCCCCATACACTCATACACTAGCCTTCAACCATCCTTTGAAGACTTGAAGAGCTGCAATCCAAGGCTTGAAGACAACTCTTGAAGATTGAAGGTGAAGATCAAGACAAAGACCGAAGACCGAAGGCAGCATGACGCGCAAAATAAACAAGATACAAGGTAGGCTCTCCATTTCAATTTTCGCACTTCCCCCTCTCTCTTCTCTCTCCTAACCCACTTGGGTTTTCTCTATTTTAATCCCCCATCTCTTTCCCCCCCTTTCTTTGCATGCTTGAAACAAGGGGATTCCGGGTCCATGTGTAGGATTGGGCTATTGGAGAGTCACCGTGTCGGGGGCTTTCTTCTAGCCTGACCAGAGACCACGTGGGTCCGACCCCCTTGATTATGTGGTGAAGCCTTAACCTTGTATGTTCACGACCCCAAATTGCATTGTGCATATCATAGTCTTGCATCTTCCAAAAACCGTTTTCAAAGTTGTTTTTCAAAACGTTTTCAAACTTGTTCTCAAAATTGCATCAAAATCTCTTTTTCAAAAACATGTTTTCAAAACCACAATCCTAGGTTGATTCTAGCCTTCCCATGGCTAGGGTTGCTTTAGGAAAGTGTTACATTAAAAGTGGCCCTTTCGGTCTATATTTTCAAACCTTATTGTTTTCAAAACCACTTTCTTAAAGTGGTTCTAGCCCTCTTATGGCTAGAATCGCTTTAGGAAAGTGAGACGTTTTCATACTTTCCAAAAAAATCTCTCTTCAAAAATCTCTTCCTAAAATTCTCTTTTTCAACATACTTTCCTAAAACTCTCCTCTCCAAAGTTGTTTTCAAAAACTCCCTTCCAAAATCTATTTTTCAAAACTCTCTTTTTCAACTCCTTTCCAAAATCCTCTCCCCAAAATCTACTTTCTAAAAAGGTTCCCCAAAAATCTTTCCAAAAACCCTCTTTAACAATCTTCTACCAAAAACCTTTCTGAAAAAACTCTCTCCAAAAATCTTTCCAAAAAATCCTTTTTCAAAATCTTCCTTCTAGAAATTTCCCTCTAGGATTTTCCTTCTAAAACTTTCGTTTCCAAAAACACACTTTCCAAAAACTCTTTCTCTTTAAAATCTCTTTCCGAAAAATCTCTTCAAATTTGCTTTCCAAAAACTCCTTTCTAGGATTTTCTTCCAAAAACTCGTTTCCAAAAACGCACTTTCCAAATCCTCTTTCCTTAGAGCCCAAGTCAAGTCTTAGAACCCACAATTAGGAAACCCTAAATTTTCTTCCCAAAAACATGGTTTTCAAACTTTGCCCCAAACCTAGGTTTCCAAAAGCTCTAGTTTTCATATCCAAACTATACATGTTTCCAAAACCTCTTTTCTAAGTCAAAACTATAATTTTTCAAAACTAGGGTTTCTAGAATCTCCCTTTTCAAATCCTTGCCAAATCCTATCTTCCCTTTAGGAAACCAAATCAAATATTCCCGTTTAGGAAACTAGATCCTATCCTCCGTTTTTGGAAACAAGTTCAAATCTTTTCTTTTAGAAACCAAATCCAATCCCTTCCAAATCCAAATCTTTCCTAATTCAAATCCTTCGTAATCCTCCACTTTCCTAAATCTTAAGTTTCCAAAACTTGAACATAAAAATCTTTCCTAAACTTTAAAACTCGACTTTCAAATCTTTCCTAGTTCAACCCTTTCCTAATTCTACCCCTTTCCAAAATCTTTTTCAAATCCAAGCTTTCAAATCTTTCCTAAATTCGAACCTTTCCTAATCTCAAGATTTTCTAAAACTCTAAAACTTTCTAAATTTCAAATCTTTCTAAATTCAAAACTTTCTAAATTTGAAACTTTCTTAAGTTAAATATTTCTAGACCTAAATCTCTCCAAATTCTAAACTTTCCTAAAACTTCAACTCTTTCCAATTTCAAAACTTCCTTATTTTCAAAGCTTTCCAAATTCAAAACTTTCCTTTTTCAAAACATTTCTATATTCAAAACTTTCCGATTTTCAAAACTTTCCTAATTTGGGAACTTTCCTAATCTTAAAACCTTTCCTTTTTTGAAAACTTTCTAAACTCGAAGCTTTTCAATTTCAAAACTTTCCTAAAATGAAAATTTTCCTAATTTCGAAACTTTCCTAATTTGAAACTTTCCTAAATCGGACCTTTCCTAATTCGAACATTTCCTAAAATCCAATCTTTCCAAATCTTCCAAGTCCAACATTCGAGTCAAATCTTTCTAAATCTCAAGTCTTTCCTACCTTTCCTAAGTCTAGGTTTCCTAAACCTCCATCTTTCCAAAACTAAGTCTTTCAAAATCAATCTTTCCATAGCAAGTCCATTCTTCTCAATTTCAATTTCCAATCTCCTCTTCTAATATCAAATCAAATCCAATTTCTTTTTTCCAATTCAATCTCCTTCTTCAAATCCACTCTTCTATTTTCGATCGAACTCCGGTCCGAACTACGATTGACCTGATTTCCCCAAAGGGATACGTAGGCAACCTTCATAGGTGCGATCATAACACTTTTCAGACTTCCAATTCCACCCTCATGGGTGTGGTTTTCAAAATCTTTTCAAATCCCAAATTCCAATCTACTTTCAAAATTCCAATTTCAAAATTTTTATTTTCAAATTTCTACTTTCAATTTTCAAACTTTCCAATTTCAATTCTATCTCTTCAAATATCTTTTCAAATCTATTTTTCAATTCTTTTAACTTGCACTTGCATATCATGCATCATGTAGTTTCTTTTCAAGCATTGTTTTTTTCAAAGTAAAATGGATTGAACTATAGTTAGTCGAAGACTCTCATACGTGAATCTAGGGTAGATTGACATGTAGGTACCGAAAGGGCGGGGTAGGGTGATAGCTTAGTGCGTCTTCCCTACACGTAACCAACCTCCGAACCTAGGATCACTGTTTTCAAAGACCAAAAAGGAGTTGATTTTCTAAAAAGGGCTAAATGTTTTCCAAAGGTTGCCAAACAACCTGTTTTCCTAAAAACTTTTTCTTTAGGAGATATTTTCAAAATCGTTTTCTAAAAACCCTAAGTATAGTCTTCGGATTATTCTTAGTTTTTAAGTGACCTAACTCACCTTAATCAAGTTAGGTGGCGACTCCGAATCTTTTTCAAAAGCCCTTTATTCAAACCAATTTTTCAATTCAAACCTAGTCGCACTCATTTTTTTAGGAGGGTGAGTTCTAACGAGAGAGTACAATGTTTTTCTCGCTTGGGTGAGTATTCCTCGAGTGCGAAAAATCTGGGCGCAACACCCCCCTTTCTTTGCATGCTTGAAATAAGGGGATTCCCGATCCATGTGTAGGATTGGGTTATTGGAGAGTCACCGTGTCGGGGACTTTCTTCTAGTCTAACCAAAGACCACGTGGGTCCGGCCCCCTTGATTATGTGGTAAAGCCTTAACCTTGTATGTTCACGACCCCAAATTGCATTGTGCATATCATAGTCTTGCATCTTCCAAAATCCATTTTCAAAGTTGTTTTTCAAATCATTTTCAAACTTGTTCTCAAAATTGCATCAAAATCTCTTTTTCGAAAACATGTTTTCAAAACCACAATCCTAGGGTGATTCTAGCCTTCCTATGGCTAGGGTTGCTTTAGGAAAGTGTTACATTAAAAGTGACCAATACGGTCCATATTTTCAAATCTTGTTGTTTTCAAAACCGCTTTCCTAAAGTGGTTCTAGCCTTCCTATGGTTAGAATTGCTTTAGGAAAGTGAGATGTTTGTACACCTTCTAAAAATTCTCTTTCCAAATCCTTCCTCCTAAAAATCTCTTTTTCAACATACTTTCCTAAAACTCTCCTCTCCAAAATTGTTTTCAAAAACTCCCTCCCGAAATCTATTTTTCAAAACTCCCTTTTTCAACTCCTTTCCAAAATCCTCCCCTCAAAATCCGCTTTCTAAAAACGTTTCCTAAAAATCTTTCCAAAAACTCTCTTCAACAATCTTATACCAAAAACCTTCCTAGAAAAACTCTCTCCAAAAATCTTTCCAAAAACTCTCTTTCCAAAATCTCCCTTCTAGAAATTTCCCTCTAGGATTTTCCTTCTAAAATCTTCGTTTCTAAAAACACACTTTCCAAAACTCCTTCTCTTTAAAATATTTTTCCAAAAACTCCCTCACCAAATTCACTTTCCAAAAACTCCTTCCTAGGATTTCCTTTCTAGAAAACCTTCGTTTCCAAAAACGCACTTTCCAAAAACTCTTTCCTTAGAAGCCCAAGTCAAGCCGTAGAACTCACAATTAGGAAACCCTAACCTTTTTCCCAAAAACATGGTTTTCAAACTTTGCACCAAGCCTAGGTTTCCAAAACCTTTTATTTTCACATCCAAACTATGCACGTTTCCAAAATCTATTTTCTACGTCAAAACTATAATTTTCCAAATTTAGGGTTTCTAGAATCTCCCTGTCCAAATCCTTGCCAAATCCTACCTTCCCTTTAGGAAACCAAATCAAATCTCCCCGTTTAGGAAACTAGATCCAATCCTCCGTTTTTGGAAACAAAATCAAATCTTCTCTTTTCAAAACAAAATCCAATCCTTTCCTAATCCAACTTTTTCCTAATTCAAATCCTTCCTAAACTTCCACTTTCCTAAACCTTAAGTTTCCAAAACTTGAACATAAAAATCTTTCTTAAATTTTAAAACTCAACTTTCAAATCTTTCCTAATTCAACCCTCTCCTAATTCTACCCTCTTTTCAAATCTTAACTTTTCAAATCTAAGCTTTAAAACTTTTCCTAACCTCAAACCTTTCCTAATCTCAAGATTTTCTAAAAAACTCTAAAATTTTCAAAATCTTAAACTTTCTAAATGTCAAATCTTTCTAAAATTCTAAGCTTTCTAAATTCAAAACTTTCTTAAGTTAAGACTTTTTGAATCTAAAACTTCCTAAATTAGGAAACTTTCCAAAAATGAAACTTTCCTAATTCGAAACTTTCCTAAATCAAACTTTTCCTAATTCAAACATTTCCTAAATCCAACCTTTCCTAATCTCCTAAACCTTCCAAGTCGAGTCAAACCTTTCCTATGTCTAGGTTTCTTAAACCTTCATCTTTCTAAAACAAGTCCAAATCTATCTTTTCAAATCAAAGTCCAATCTTTTCCAAAATTTCAAATTCCAATCCCCTCTTCTAATCTCAAATCAAATCCAATTTTCAATTCAATCTCTTTCTTCCAATCCAATCTCTCTCTTCAAATCAATCTATTTTCAATCAGACTCTTGTCCGAACTACGACTAACCTGATTCCCCCAAAGGGATACGTAGGCAACCTTCATAGGTGCGGTCACAATACTTTTCAAACTTTCAATTCCACCCTCATGGGTGCGGTTTCGAAAATCTTTTCAAATCTCAAATTCCAATTTACTTTCAACCTTCCAATTTCAAATTTCTATTTCCAAATTTTTAAACTTTCCAATTTCAAATTCCATCTCTTCAAATCTATTTTCAAATCAAATTCTTTTCAAATTTATTTCCAAATCTATTCTTCAATTCTCTCTTATTTTGCACTTGCATATCATGCATCATGTTAGTTTATAAATATTGTTTTTCAAAGTGGATAGGATTGGCTAATAGTTAGTTGAAGACTCTCATAGGTGAATCTAGGGTAGATTGACATGTAGGTACCGAAAGGGCGGGATAGGGTGATAGCTTAGTGCGTCTTCCCTACACGTAACTAACCTCCGAACCTAGATCATTGATTTCAAAGACCAAAAAGGAGTTATTTTTCTAAAAAGGGCTAAATATTTTCCAAAGGTTGCCAAACAACCTGTTTTCCTTAAAAACCCTCTCTTGAGAAGATATTTTCAAAATCGTTTTTCAAAAACCCTAAGTGTAGTTTTCGGATTATGCTTAGTTTTTAGGTGACCTAACTCACCTTAATCAAGTTAGGTGGCGACTCCGAATCTTTTTCAAAAGCCCTTTATTCAAATCTATTTTCAATTCAAACCTAGTCGCACTCATTCTTTTAGGAGGGTGAGTTATAACGAGAGAGTACAACATTTTTTCCACTTGTGTGAGTATTCCTTGAGTGCAAAAAATCTGGGCGCGACATTACCCAATAGCAAACTCTAGGTGGGTGAGCCCTACCCAAGTGGTCCCTAAGAAGTTTGGAGTAACAGTGGTGAAAAATGACAAAGATAAATTAGTACCAACTAGGATCTAGACAGGATGGCACATGTGCATCGACTATAGACGTCTTAATGCTGTCATCATCAAAGACCACTTCCCATTACCATTCCTTGATCAAGTCATAGAGCGGGTGTCGGGTAGAGCTTATTATTATTTTTTGGATGGGTACTCGGGCTATAATCAAATTGAAATAGCCCTAGAAGATCAAGATAAAACTATCTTTACTTGTCCGTTTGGCACGTATGCTTATAGAAGAATGCCTTTCGGTCTGTACAATGCACGGACCACTTTCCAAAGATGCATGATGAGCTTATTTAGTGATATGGTAAAAAGAATCTTGGAAGTCTTTGTGGACGATTTTTCTGTCTATGGGAACACCTATGACCAATGCCTAGAAAATTTGGAAAAAGTTTTGCAAATATGTAAGAAGACCAATTTGGTCCTTAATTGGGGGAAGTGTCATTTTATGGTAACACAAGGGATAGTGTTAGGACACATAATTTCAAATAAGAGGATAGAAGTTGACAAAGCTAAGATCGACCTTATTCATAACCTTCCACCCCCTACAATGTTAAAGATGTCCAT
The DNA here is from genome assembly GCA_033060915.1 of Euryodendron excelsum. Lineage (NCBI taxonomy): Eukaryota > Viridiplantae > Streptophyta > Magnoliopsida > Ericales > Pentaphylacaceae > Euryodendron > Euryodendron excelsum. Next base: position 22,096,711 of record CM065380.1, on the reverse strand, counting down.
TCATTTTTAGGGCACGCTGGGTTTTATCGGTGATTCATTCCAAGTTTTAGTACTATTTCTCATCCTATATGTCATTTGTTATCCACGGATGTTCCATTTGAATGGACATCCCCTTGCCAACAAGCTTTTAACAAGCTAAAAGGGCTCTTGACCACTGCACCCATCACGCAAGCCCCTGATTGGTCGCTACCTTTCGAACTCAAGTGTGACGCTAGTGACTTCGCTATAGGAGCGGTGCTTGGTCAAAGAAGGGACAAGAGACCATATGCCATCTATTATGCTAGTAAAACTTTAAATGATGCGCAAATGAACTACACTACCACAGAGAAAGAGCTTCTTGATGTGGTCTTTGCACTTGATAAGTTTAGATCCTACTTAGTCGGCTCACTCGTCATAGTTTATACTGATCATGCCGCACTTAAGTACTTGCTTACTAAGCCAGACGCTAAGCCATGACTAGTTCGGTGGATTCTACTCCTTTAAGAGTTTCATATAGAAATTCGGGACAAAAAGGGGATAGAAAACATGATAGCTGATCACTTGTCTCGCCTTCCAGTCGATGGCCAAGACCAAGACAAATCTCCCATTTCAGAACACTTTCCTGATGAACAACTTTTCTCCATCCAGTCTGTTACTCATACTAGTACCCCTTGGTTTATGGATATAGATAATTACTTGGCTTCATGTAAGATTCCATCTCAATGGTCATCCAATGATAAAAAGAAATTTTTTCGAAATGTTAGAGTTTTCATGTGGGATGACCCATACCTTTATAAGTATTGCTCTAATCAAGTGATTCGATGTTGTGTACCAGATAATGAATTCCAATTCATAATTAGTTTTTGCCACTCATATGCTTGTGGTGGGTATTTCTCCACCAAGAAAACAATTGCCAAAGTCCTCCAATGTGGATTTTATTGGCCCACTATGTTTAAAGATGTCCATACTTTTTGTACTGCTTATGATAGATGTCAAAGACTAGGTACTCTCACTAGAAGAAATATGATGCCCTTGAATCCCATAACTGTCATAGAAATATTTGATTGTTGGGGCATCAACTTTATGAGGCCGTTTCTTAGTTTTTTCGGGCATTTATACATTTTAGTGGGTATTGATTATGTATCTAAGTAGGTAGAGGCAGTAGCATCCCATACAAATGATCACTTAGTGGTGGTTAAATTTATAAAAGAAAACATCCTTTCAAGATTTAGGATGCCGCGTGCTATTATAAGTGATGGTGGAACCCACTTCTGTAATAGACCCGTTGGGGCCTTGATGCGTAGATATGGAGTGCTCCACAAAGTCGGAACGCCCTACCACCCAAAAACCAGTGGCCAAGTCAAACTCGCCAATAGGGAAATAAAACATATTTTAGAAAAAACTGTGAATCCCAACCGCAAGGATTGGTCCTTAAGGTTGGTGGATGCACTCTAAGCGTACCAGACTATATACAAAACATAGTTAGGCATGTCACCCTATCGGCTCGTTTATGGCAAAGCTTGCCATTTACCCGTTAAGGTTCAACACAAAGCTTATTGGGGCATTTGGCAAATGAATGAAAACCCCGATGACACTGGACATCATCAAAAACTTTAACTCTCAAAATTGGATGAAATACGTAATGACGTGAATGAAAATGCATGAATTTCTAAGGCAAAGCTGAAAGTTCTTCATAACCAACACATTTCTCGAAAATCTTTTGACATTGGTCAAAAAGTCCTTCTGTACAACACCCGGTTACATTTGTTTCCCGGAAAGTTGTGTAGTAAATACTCGGGAAGGCTGTCCACGAGAATGGGGCCATTGAAATTCGAAACCCCACAAATGACAATCAATTCACAGTCAATGGCCATCGTTTAAAACAATATGTTGAGAATTTTGTGGCAGAAATAGAGACATTATGTCTCGAAGATCCTCCTCCATTAGAGTAATATCCATAGGGGTAATTGTGTATAGTAGTGTTGTTGTATTTGTTTTTATTTTTTTTATATAATGACTAGTATGTCTTTCATCACTAAGTGTGTGGCCTTCTTTTTCCTCTTGCGTCCATTGAGGGCAATGTGCAAACTAAGTTTGGGGGGGAGAGATCATTCTTGTGATGAATTGCACACTATGTTTATTTCCCTAAAAAAATTTTTTTTGAAAATACGGGTCGTCCAGACGCCCCTCAAGGCCCGTCCAGACGCCTTTTCACACTTAGAATTTTTTTTGTAGTCGGAGGAACACAGCCACTGGCCTTCCGGACAACTTTCATGCCTTAGTAAAATTTTCGAACAGGTTTGTGCAACGCCACTGGCTGTCCGGACGCCTCCCAACACTTAGAAAAAATTTTGAGTTCGAGTTGCAAGGCTACTGGCCGTCCAGACGCCCTTCGTGGCTTAGAAAATTTTTTACGTCGGTTGTGACAAGCTCACTGGCCGTCCAAACGCCCTGACCCCATCCGGACGCCCCTGATAGACCGTCTAGACGCATGATCGTCATCCGGACACCCTTATTTTGCTGTCCGGACGCCCCTATATAAGTTGAACGACACCGTTTTGGACCCCGTCCAGATGATCCTATGTTTTTATAAAATCTCTAGATTTCTCCATTTTGTCTCATTCGCACACCACAAAATTCCTGTTTTAGAGAGAGAGAGCGTCTGGACGAGGCGACGAAGTCCTGCCAGCTTGAAGAGTCGTGACCCTTCAATTTCACGCCTTTTTATCTTCCAAGGTAACTACGCAACCTCTCCTATCCCTTTTCAAAGTGTTTTCTTTAATATTTATGCTTAGTTAGGATTGGGACTGTGCTATAATTGTGATTCTGTGATTGTGTGTTGCGATTTGCTTTAAGAAGTTGTGTTGATGGCACCAATAGGAAGTAAAAAATCCTCTAAAAAGTCTCTGGCCATAAAACCCTTTGAACCTGATTATTCTTCAGACTATGACCCAGAAATTTTCATCGGTCATTAAGCCTTTTTAGACTTTAGGAAAACTTGGGCGAGTAAAGCTGTGGCCGTAGAACGGAACATAGAACTGTGGAATTTTGGGGGTGGGTTTGCATTAGAAGCCGAATTTAAGAGATGGGGTTGGAAGGACCTAGTCAACTATAGGGGGGAATGCATTTTGACCCTTTGTGCAGAACTTATGACTAATATCCGAGAGGCAGACAAAAATGAGGATCAAGCGAGGTTAGTGACTTGGGTGAGAGGGAAATGTAAGCACTCCATTCTTGACCGCTCGATAGTCTACACTCCGTCTAGACTTGTTTTTAAGTCATTGTGGACGTATTCCAATCGAAACCAACTTTCTAAGTCCAAATCCTGTTTGTCCATCGCTTCGTGGGCCCACCAGGCCCAAATAGAGGCAAAATGACCAAAATGCCCTTAGGGGCATTGTCCTTTCCTTTCCGACTCCAATCCCTCTCTCGAGACAGTTTATTCCTCGAGACGGTTCCAATCAGGCACGTCTTTTCAAAGACGGTAAGTCCCTTTTCCAATCCCTCTCTCGAGACAGTTTATTCCTCGAGACGGTTCCAACTCAGGCACGTCTTTTCGAAGACGGTAAGTCCCCTTTCCAACCCCTCTCTCGAGACAGTTTATTCCTCGAAACGATTCCAATTCAGGCACATCTTTTCGAAGATGGTAAGTCCCCTTTCCAATCCCTCTCTCAAGATAGTTTATTCCTCGAGACGGTTCCAATCTAGGCACATATTTTCGAAGACGGTAAGTCCCCTTTCCAATCCCTCTCTCGAGACAGTTTATTCCTCGAGATGGTTTTAATCAAGCACGTCTTTTCGAAGACGGTAAGTCCCCTTTCCAATCCCTCTCTCGAGACAGTTTATTCCTCGAGACGATTTTAATCAGGCACGTCTTTCCGAAGACGGTAAGTCCCCTTTCCAATCCCTCTCTCGAGATAGTTTATTCCTCGAGAAGGTTCCAATCCAGGCACATCTTTTCGAAGACAGTAAGTCCCCTTTCCAATCCCTCTCTCGAGACAGTTTATTTCTCGAGACGATTTTAATCAGGCACGTCTTTTCAAAGATGGTAAGTCCCCTTTCCAATCCCTCTCTCAAGACAGTTTATTCCTCGAGACGGTTCCAATTAGGGTCCCTTTGGTAACCTCCCGAGAATGCTTCTTATAGTATTCTCAACCTTTCCTTATCTTTCCGAATCATTCCGAGTCAGTTCCGGCAAACCCGGTACAAAATGACTGTTTTACCCCTAGTGGGTTGGTCTCCTTTTTCGACCACACCGGCTCTAGGTATCAAACCAGTAACCTTCTAAGATTACTTCTTCTAGTATTCTCAACCTTTCCCTATCTTTTCGGTTCATTCCAAGTCAGTTCTGACAAACCCGATGCGAAATGACCGTTTTGCCTCCAGGGGGCCGGTCACCTCTTCTGACCACACCGGCTCTGGGTATCAAACTGGAAACCTTTAGGAACATTCTAAATAATGTTTCCAAATCCCAAGTCTTCTTCCGGGGACAGTCCGAGTCTGTCCCGGCAGCTTTCCAACCCGATTGACCATTTTGCCCCTAACGGCCCGGTCAACCCTTCCGATACATTTTATCCTCACTTTTCAAGTCAAATACTTCCAGGACACTATTCTAAGTGTTCCTGCTCTTTTCTGGCCTTCTGGGCCATTCCTGGTCTCTTGAAATCATTCCCGGACTTTCTCGAGTCACTCCTAGTGAAGCCAGGCTAAAAATTGCATGGTAGTCACTAGTACAAGCGCCCAAATCTAGTCAAAGATACGTTGCTTGCCGACCTTAAACATTTCCTAAATGGCGCCAAGCCAAAAAATGGCCTAACGCCACTCCTACTGGCGCCAGTGTAAAGTTTGGTCTAGCACCACTGTAACAGGCGCCAGTGTTATCCAACCTCTATAAATATAGAGCCTCTTCCAATGTGAAAAGGATGCGTAAACTCAGTCTAAAAATCCTATATTTTGATATACAGAGCTCGAGCACCTCCTAAACCCTAGCTTCCCTAGGTTTTCCAAACCCTAGCCACCATACACTAAACCCTAGCCTCATATACACTCATACACACCCCCATACATTCATACACTAACTTTCAACCCTCCTTCGAAGACTTGAAGTGTTGCAATCTGAAGTTTGAAGATTGAAGGCGGCTCTTGAGGATTGAAGCCGAAGATCAAGACGAAAACCAAAGAAAGCAAGGCGCGCAAAATAAACAAGATACATTGTAGGTTCTCCATTTAAATTTTCGCACTTCCCCCTCTCTCTTCTCTCTCTTAACCCACTTGGGTTTTCTCTATTTTAATCCCCCATCTCTTTCCCCCCCTTTTCTTTGCATGCTTGAAACAAGAGGACTCTCGGTCCATGTGTAGGATGGGGCTATTGGAGAGTCACCGTGTCAGAGGCTTTCTTCTAGTCTAACTAGAGACCACGTGGGTCCGGCCCCCTTGATTATGTGGTGAAGCCTTAGCCTTGTATGTTAATGACCCCAAAATTGCATTATGCATATCATGGTCTTGCATCTTCCAAAAGTTGTTTTTCAAAGTTGTTTTCAATATCGTTTTCAAACTTGTTTTCAAAATTGCATCAAAATCTCCTTTTTCAAAACATGTTTTCAAAATCACAATCCTAGGGTGATTCTAGCCTTTCCATGGCTAGGATTGCTTTAGAAAAGTGTTACATTTAAAGAGACCGGTATGGTCTATATTTTCAACTCCTTATTTTCAAAACCAGTTTCTTAAAGTGGCTCTAGCCTTCTTATGGTTAGAATCGCTTTAGGAAGGTGAAACGTTTTTACACTTTCTAAAAGCTCTCTTTTCAAAAATCTCTTCCTAAAAATCTCTTTTCCAACATGCTTTCCTAAAACTCTCCTTTCCAAAGTTATTTTCAAAAATTCCCTCCAAAAATCTATTTTTCAAAACTTCTTTTTTTCAACTCCTTTCTAAAACTCTCTCTCCTCAAAATTCACTTTCTAAAAATGCTCCCTAAAAATCTTTTTAAAAACTCTCTTCCTAAAATCTTTCTTTTCCAAAAAATCCCCTCTAGGATTTCCTTCCAAAAAACTTGTTTCCAAAAACACACTTTTCAAAAACTCCTCCCTAGGATTCCCTTCTAAAATTCTTCGTTTTTAAAAACTCTCTTTCCAAAATTTTCCTTTTAGAAAACTCCTCTCAAGGATTTTATTCCAAAAACTCGTTTCCAAAAACGCACTTTCTAAAAATCTCTTTTCTTAGAGCCCAAGTCAAGCCCTAGAACTCACAATTAGGAAACCCTAATTTTCTTCCTAAAAACATGGTTTTCAAACTTTGCCCTAAACCTAGGTTTCCAAAACCTCTTGTTTTCTAAATCAAAACTATACATATTTTCAAAACCTATTTTCTATGTCAAACCTATTTGCAATCTTTATCATGTTTTTCAGTAGCTAAATCCGTTCTTGGTATGGGTTGAGAAAGTAACTAGGTTACAGGTAGAGATTCAAGATAATTATTTATTTTTCAAGATTTCAAGATCTTGAATCAAGATTCATTTTCTTGCCCATGAATATTTTCGAAAACAATATTTTTAATCATATCTAGCTATGTATGTATAGATTGATTTGTAAGTAGGGATACGTATATTTAGAATTTCTTATAAGGATATTGATTACAATTGCTTATATATTCCTATTAAGAGTACTTTAGAAATTTACTGCTCTTGATTAAGCTTCAAACATACTTTGTAGACAGGTTTATAAACTGGGACAAGTATGAATGGGACCCTGGTATGAACACTAGTAAATAACTGAATATTGACTCTAAAAGGGTGATCGAATCTTGAAGTCCGTTAATCAAAACTATCTTGGGGACCTACCTGTAGGCCTATTATTGGATCAAACCCCTGCCAAGACATTTTTATAATATTTGAATACATCTCTAAATTTAGTTTAATTTTATTGTCTGATAATTTAGATCAATCATCTCCAATAATTGATTTTTATTTTCTTTTTGGAAGCTTTCTTGTGATTTTAATTGACTCTGAGCTCGTTATTATTTTGTTCTGATTATAGACTTTGCCAGATTAAGTTTATTTCTTGTGTTCCCTGTGGATCGACCTCGGACTTACCGAGATATTATTATTGCATCGCAACTGCACATTGGTGAATATAAATTACACTATTCAGGAGCGATCAAGGAGGCAGGTCCAACAAGACATAAACATTGACCTTACTGACTGACGGTAGGATGATCTGCTAACCGACAATGGAAAGCCCTTGATGATGGCCTAATCCAACAGAGTAGGTCCTAACTCGAAGCCCACAAAATGGAAGGTCCTAGTCTCTCTAAACCACCTCTCAATCAAGGCCAGCACCAGATGTCTGTTCAGTCGGCAAGCTAGAGTCCCATAAATGCCCTAAACCTAATCTCTACTAAGAATGCCCAGTAAGATGGAGCTACATGCTGTATGGTGCTGAAAGCAAGATGGACGGCCCCTCTAAACAATGCGTGTACCTATAGAGGAGATAGTTACTGTCAAGAGTATACGCTAGTATGATAAGCTAAATCCCCTAGCAGAGGAATATCTAGTACCTCCAAGTCACCGAGATCTACGTCTGTCTGCCTATGCCTAGAGGAGGCTAACTCGAAACCTATCACCCGATCACTGAGGCCTGGTACCTCCTCCTTAGCATCCATCTCTTCCTCAAAGGCCTGCTAAACTGGAGGGAAGGGGTCTACTCCCCCTTCCACTCTAGTTAGAGGACGCTCGGCTAGTGGACCTTTAGCTACCTTTGGAATGACTAGAGCTACCTACTGAATCTGTGCGGGCACCCTTCCCAAATCGGCACCTCCTCTCCGAACTGTCGTTGCCTGCATCTGCCATCGTGAATATCAAAGGTAAGAATGTCGACATATGGTAAGTATAGCTCAAAAAGATAAAAGAGATAAAAAGAAGGAAAAAGAATAAAGGAGAAAAATGAAAAGATTTCAAATGTTAAGTCAAAATGAATTTTCTATACATTTTGTCTTTAAAATTTTCATTCTGAGTCAAAATGAATTTTCTACACATTTTGATTTTAAAACTCAATATTCAAGTTGTCGTGTCTCGGTTTTTAACCAAGTCCTTTTGGCTTGGGAAAAAGTATGAAACTCTGTCATTAGAACTCATCCTCCTAGAAGGACGAGTGTGACTAGGTTTGAACTTGGAAACATGATTTGATTTAAGGGTTTTTTGAAAAAAGTTTGGGAGTCGCCGCCTAACTTGATTAAGGTGAGTTAGGGCACCTAAAACTAAATATAATTCAAAAATTAAATTTAGGGTTTTTAGAAAAAGGTTTAGGAAAACTTCCTCAAGACAGGGTTTTAAAGAAAATAGGTTGTTTGGCAACTTTGGAGAGTTTTAAGCCCTTTTTTAAAATAACTCCATCTTGGTCTTTCGAAAACAAAAATCTATGGTCCGAGGGTTGGTTACATGCAAGGAAGATATCCTAAGATCATCACCATACCTTACCTTTTCAGTACCTACATGTCTAATTACCCTTAATTCACTTAATTGAATAACCGGTTACTATTGTCCACTTAATATCCACTTTAATATTTTGAAAATCGGGTTTGGCCATCACTTTTTGGATGAATGATGCACGATGCAAGTTTTGAGAAAAATGTTTGAAAACATAGAAGTTTTGAAGGAATTTGGAATAGAAGTCTTGAATGGATGGAGAGTTTTAGAAAGGGAACTTAGGAAGAAATAAGAGTTATGATCGCACCATTTTAGGTTGTCTACGTATCTCATTTGGTGAGAATCAGGTCATTTGTAGTTCGGACAAGAGTCCGATAGAAAGTAGGCACATTAGGGCCTTTGGAATGTTTGAAGACGCTTTGAGGCTTTTAGAAAAAGAGAACTTGAGAGTTTAGAAAAATACCTTTGAAATAGAACTTGGGATGTTTGAAATGTTTTGAAATTGGGTTTGAAAATGATTTTGAACTTTTTGAATTTGAATCAAGAGGGTTTTTTAAGTGATTTTGAAACAACTTAAGGGAGCTTTAGAAAAGTTTTGGAGTCTTGTTTTGAAAACTTTGGAGGTAGTGTCTAGGATTGGAAATACTCTTGTGAACTTATCTTCAAAAAAGCTTTTTGAAAGTGATTTCTGAAAACACCTAGGGCTTTGAAACCCTAATATGGACAACCTTAAAGGTTGTACTTAATGTATCACCTTCCATTTGGGATCCCTAACCATAAAAGGGGTAGGGACACCTTAGGGTCGTGAGTTCTTGAAATAATTTTAAAAATGGTTTTTGGAAAATGTTAAGTGTCTAGCCATCTTAGTTGTGACAAGTTTAAGAGAACTTCTAGGAGATATTTTTTTAAGGTAGAGTGTAGGGATATTTGAAAAGGTTTTGGAGTGGATTTTTGAAATCTCAAGAGAGTAGGATGTTTTTGAGAAACTATGTTATGAAGATGGTTTTGAGTTAAAAGATTATTTGAAAAGGGGTCTTTGAATTGGAACCTTGAAGCTTACTAACCTAGGTTGGGTTGTCTTAAGGTTAGGGTGACCTAAGGTTAACTAACTTGGGTTAGATTAACCTAGGGTTAAGCTGGCCTAAATTAACTAAATAAGGTTAGGTTAACCTAGGGTTTGGACAACTAGGGTTAAGTTGGACTAGGGTTGGATTGACCTAGGATTAGCTAACTTGGATTAAGTTGACCTAGGGTTAAGGTAATCTAGGGTTAAATAACTTGGGTTAGGTTAACCTAGGGTTAAGGTGACCTAGGGTTAACTAACTATGGTTAGGTTAACCCAGGGTTTGGTTGTCTTAGGGTCAAGTTAACCTAGGGTGGATTGAACTAGGGTTAGGTTAGCTTATGGTTGGAAGGAGGTTTTAGAAAGGCGGTTTTATGCATTTTTTAAAAGAGTTTTGGAAAACAAATCATGTTATGCAAGAGACTTTGGTAGACAACCCTTTTGAAGATCATTTCCATGAAAATTGGCTCTAGTTAAGTATATGGTTTATATGGTTGATGTTTGAAAACCAATTCGAAGAAGGTTTCCTTAGGACCATTATAACCTTTTATCTTGAAAAGAGTAGGGACTTTGAAAATCACCATAATAATGACGACTTTTGGAAAACCATTTTTAATGCAAAGATGGAGAGAATGACTTTTGAAAATCATGTTTAAGAAGAAGGTTTTGAAAATCATTTTTAGAAGAGGGAACCATTCTAACAAGTTAGGGTTCCTATGGCCAATGTAAAGGGAAACCACTCAAGAGAGGGTTCCATGGGGCCATTCTAACCACTAAACTTGAGAGAATAGAAACCTTAGACATCAAAGAGTTTGAAAATCATTTTCATGCAAGAATAAAAAGAGAATAGAACCATTCTAACAAGCTGGTGTCCTTATGGCCAATTACAAAGGAGATCACTCAAGAGAGGATTCCATGGGGCCATTCTAACAACTAAGCTTGAGAGAATAGAAACCTTAGAAACCAATAAATTTGAAAACTATTTTTATGCAAGTTGAAATACAAGAATGCAAAAATACGAGCTTGGGGTTAGTGGGGAGCTTTTCTAAGGCATGATTACTTAGGGTCTCATCCTAAACTTCAAGAGGCCAACTTTTAGAATCACTTTTAAGAGAACATTTGAATAAGGAGCTTAAAAAATGACATGAACATGGGGATAGTGCTAATTTTGAAAAACATGGTTGTAAACTTGAAAATAAAGCCAAGCACATAAAACATAAATAAGATGGTCATATGCAAAAAGGGGTCATGAAATCATATAAGGCTAGAGGCTATACCACATAATCAAGGTACTCCAAGGCCATACCATCTTAGAGAAGGCTAGTGAGAGATCCCCCTACACGCTAGTTCTCACAAGCTTTCCTCTAGGCATGAACTAAGAGCTCTCTTATCTCAAGCATGCAAGAATTGGGGGGGGGGGGGGGGTAGAAGATGGGGTTTAAAATAGAGAATAACCTAAGTAGGCTAGGAGGGAGAAGAGAGGAGTGGAGGAGGACAAAAATATAAAAGAGAATACTACCTTTTGCCTTCAAACACTCTCAAACTTTCATAGATGCTTTGACTTGAGCTTGGATGACCTTAAAAATGGCTGGAATAAGGTCTTCTATGGCATAGAGGGCCTTGTAGGTAAGGTGTGTGGGCTAGAATGAGATGAAATACAACCTAAGTGTTTGGAGGGAGAGATATATAAAGGGTTTCAGATTTCTAGAGCTATTTGTACAGAGTTTTGTTACAATTTTTTATTATTAAATATGCAAAGGGGGAGACCTATATTTATAGACAAATCTGGAGAGACCTGGCGCATGCACCAGTACTGTTCCATTGGTAGAATACCACGTGGCAATCATTGTACTAGCTAAATCTTAAGGGCTAAGAAAAGTTTGATTAATCTGATCAAAATCTAGGCACATGTAGCATACGCTCCATCACTGGAAGTGTTCGTTTAAACTTTATCTTGATAATTATGCCAACTGAGAAGGTTTCGGAGAAATCGATTGTGCTCACAGTGTTGTTCTAGCGCTTCCCATGAACTTTTAAGTTTTTGAAAAGCTTAAAAGGTGTTTGGAAGTATGAGATATCATTTCGGGAAGTGTTCACGAAATCACATTTTTGCGGAGTGTCTGTGATACGCTTCGCGAGGGTTCAAAATTAGCCGTTTGTGTGTCGCACAATCGAGGCCTTCGAGAAGCGATCTCCTCGATCGGACCGTATCGATGGAAAGTGCTTTGGAAATACTTTCACAAATTTTCTAATTTACGCATTTCTCAAGTTGTTTGATGGGGCATTATAATAAGGGAATTGCAAAATAAGTCAATCTTGGTAGAGCGTTTATGAGACGTTTTAGGGGTTACCGAAAGTGGCAGTTTTCAAGCCATGCGATGTGGGGCTTCAAGAAGCAATCTCTCTGATCGAGCCATATTGATGGAAAGACCTATGAACGAGCTTTCGGGAATTCCTTGGTTTATGCATTTCTCAAGTTGTTTGATAGTGGGTTATAACTAGGGAATTCAGAGAAAAGATAATCTTAACGGAACGTCTGTGAAACGCTCTAGGGGAACTTTCGTTAGATCGAGAGTGTTTAGAGTTGTGAGGTTCACCTCAGGTTAAACAAGGGTGTATGATGGGACCCACCATTTGGTACCCAAGGCCAGTGTAGTTTCGGGGCACATTTGGGTCGCTAGGGGCAAAATGGTCATTTTGATTGAGCTTGGTTGAAAACGTCAAGAATGGGTCGGAGTATTGTGTTACGTGTGCCGGGTCGTTTAAGGATGATCTTAGAAGAGTTTTTTACTGTTTGGTGGGATTTGTACTGTGCTGGGTCGTTCAGGGGCAAAACAGTCATTTTGATCAGAGTTAACGGGGATGAGACTGGAATTGGACAAGATGGTGTGCCGAGTATGCCTAACTATTTAAGATCACTTTAGAAAGGTGGACTTACCATCTTGAGGGATTTTAAACTTTCTCAAGACGTGCTTGGAGGCCCAAAGGGCAGGTTTGGTCATTTTTCACCGAGTCGGGCTAGCAAGTGCCGGTGTTGACCTGGTGTTGGTTCCCTAGACTTCCTGGTGTAGGAAAGCTACTTGTGCGGTGTTGGTCCCTGAGACCACCCGATTTCAGAGAGCTACCTGTAGGGTGGTGTTGGTTTTTGAGAACGCCTAGCCTTACAAAGCTACCGATGAGGGTGGTGTCGGTCTCCGAGAACACCTAGTCTCGGAGAGCTATCGAATGACAGACATTCTATATTGGCAGGTTAGCAGATGCCAGAAGTGAACCATCTGGAATTTGATAAAGTGTTGGTCCTCGAGATTACCCGATCTTGAAAAGTTACTTGGATGGCATTGGTTCCCAATACCGCCCGGTCTTAGAAAACTTCCTGGAATGCCTAGTGGCATGATTGGCCTTTACAGCTTCATTTGGGCCTTATGGGTCTGGGAAGTGGCTAGCTGACTGGATTGAAGTTTTGAAAGACCCGTCTTGGGCTTGTATATATTGTGATGTTTGAAAACTAGATCTAGTCGGGCTAGAGATTACCAAACGAGTAAAAATGGGGTACACAAGTCAAAATGAATTTTCCTAAACATTTTGTCTTTAAAAATTCAAATTTCAAGTCAAAATGAATTTTCTAAACATTTTGTTTTCAAAACTTCCAATCTCAAAGCAAAATGAATTTTCTACACATTTTGTCTTCAAAGGTCAAGTTTCAAGTCAAAATGAAATTTTTATACATTTTGTCTTTAAAATTTCCATTTCGAGTCAAAATAAATTTTCCAAACATCTTGCCTTCAAAAAGTTAAGTTCAAGTCAAAGCAAATTTTCCACACTTTCTGTCTAAATTTCAAAATGATTTCTATTCCAAAGTCAAAGGTGTTGGGTCAAAGACAGTCCCGAGAGGGGGGGGGGGAATTAGGACCTTTAAAAATTGTAGAATTTTTTGGTAAATCAAAATCAATTCTTGTTTAAATAATGACAAACAATAGGTGATGCAAATATGAACTAAGATTGCTGACAAGTAAAGATAACATGCACAATCATTCAGCAACCAACACTCACACACACGCAATCAATAGTAAGCAGAGACAAAAGATTTATAGAGGTTCGGTTCAATCCTTGCCTATATTCTCTCTTCCTTGATCCCCTCGAGGGTGTTTCACTATGTAATCTTCTCTCTACACAACTGCTAGTTTCTTCAAGTTCCTAGTTCACTATTACATCCAAGGATTTACACCAAATCCTTACAGCCGAGAAGCTTCAAACCAAGCTCTCAATTTTACAAGAGTGTTATCAAGCTACACTCAGACTCTAAGGGGTTACAACAACTTTTTCGGAAGTAAAGAGGTTGCAATATAAAGTGTGTCACTCTTAGAGGTGAAGATAATGCAAGTTACAGCTCAATAATTCCTCTCGGGTAATGACAGTTGCAGAGAATGACGAAGATTTAGGGATTTTAGATTTTTGCACTTTAAGATCCTTGTCTCTTACTCATAAATGAGTTTGAACTCATATATTTATAGTCTCTCACAAGAAATAGCCATTGGAGGTGCATTAAATGTGCAAACAACTAAGACAGTTTTGAAAATCTACGGAGATTGTCAGCAATCTTCTACTGGTGTTGCCAATCTGGCTCCCGGTTTCTTTCGATGTAATTGTTTACTAAGATTATCAGCAATCATTTTTCTGGTATCACCAATCTTAGCTTGTCACTGCATCTGATGTTGCTCTTTAACGATGTTGTTAATGAACTTCACTTTATACTTCCAACTTTTATCTCTACTTCTTTTGTAGTTTGTTCTTTCACATGGTTGTCAACAATCTTTGATTTGTGTTGTTAATTTGTCTCCATGTTTCTTCTATCATTTGCCTTTTTATCAAGATTGTCAGCAATCTTGGTTGGTGTCAGCAATCTTGGTTGCTGTCAGCAATCTAGTTCTCTGCTGCAGTTGTTGTGCTTTCCACAGACCTTAACTTATTCCCTTTGTCAATCAGCCTTCGATGGTGTGAACATGTCTGGGTTCTACTGATTCTCTTGAAGGCTTTGTAAACTTCTTAACTACTTTTTATCATTTTGTAGTTCTTGGTTCATCAAGCCATTTGAAGTCAACAGTCTGCTTGTTCGGTGAAGTCTTTTCACTCTGTCAGGTGTTACCAATCTTCTTTATTGTCATAAATCTCGATAGATTTCTCTTTTGAGCTTCCTTCACAATGCTTTTAAGGATGGCGTGTTCAAGCTGTATACTTCTTTTAGTGAAACTAATATGAGGATCGAAGGTCTTTATTGTGAGTGAATAAGTCATTGTCGCGCCCAGATTTTTTGCACTTGAGGAATACACACACAAGCGGGAAAAATATTGTACTCTCTCGTTAGAACTCATCCTCCTAAAAGAATGAGTGCGACTAGTTTTGAATTAAAAATTGATTTGAATAAAGGGCTTTTGAAAAATAATTGGAGTCACCACCTAACTTGATTAAGGTGAGTTAGGTTACCTAAAAACTAAGCACAATCCGAATATTACACTTAGAGTTTTTTAAAAAGATTTTGAAAATACTTCCTCGAGAGAGGGATTTTAAGAAAAGAGGTTGTTTGGCAACCTTTGAAAATATTTAAGCCTTTTTTTTCAAAATAACTCCATTTTGGTCTTCGAAAACAGTGATCTAGGGTCGAAGGTTGGTTACATATAGGGAAAACGTACTAAGCCATCACCCTACCCTGCCTTTGCGGTACCTACATGTCTACTCACCCTAGATTCACCCATTAGAGTCTTTGATTAATAAATGTCCAATATTATCCACTTTAGAAAAGAATTTTTAGAAAGGAATTGACATGATGCATGATATGCAAGTGCAATAGAAATATTTAAGTTGAAAATAGATTTAAAAAGAAATTTTTATTTTGATTTGAAATGGATTTGAAAGATAGATTTGATTTTGAAAGAAAGTTTTAGAAATCAAAAATAGAAATTTAAAAATAGATTTTTAGAGTTGGAAGTTTGAAAAATATTATGGAAATAGAAACTTAAAAAAGGTTGTGACCGCACTATTAAGGGTTGCCTACGTATCCCTTTTGAGGAATCAGGTCAGTCATAGTTTGGACAAGAGTTCAATAGAAAATAGAAGGTTTGACCTGACAAAGAGTTCGATTTGGAAATTGGAATTTGGAATTGAAAAATTTAGACTTTGATTTGGAAAGATAGAACTTCGAAGAAGAATTTGGACTTGTTTTGGAAAGATTGAGATTTGAGAAACCTAGACATAGGAAAGATAGGATTTAAGAAGGACTTGAGATTAAGAAGGATTTGATTAGGAAGCTTCATTGAGAAAACATGGAGAGTTAGAGTTTAAGAAATATTGAATTTAGAAAATCTCGGCTTTAGGAAAGTTTCAAAATAGAAAAGTCCCATTTTAGGAAAGTTTCATTTTAGGAAAGATTTGAAATTTAGGAAAGTTTAAAATAGGAAAGGTTTTGAAATTGGAAAATTTTGAATTTAGAAAGTTTTCGATTTGGAAAGATTTGAAATTTAGGAAAGTTTAGAATTTTAGAAGGATTTGAAGTTTGAGTTTTAGAAATACTTGAAATTAGGAAAGGTTTAAATTTTAAGAAATATTTGAAAACTTATAATTTGGAAAGTTGAAATTTGCAAAAGTGTGGAATTAGGAAAGGTTGGAATTAGAAAAGATTTAGATAAGGAAAGATTGGGATTCCTATTTCCTAAAACAAAATATTGGACTTTATTTCTAAAAGGA
This sequence comes from Euryodendron excelsum, assembly GCA_033060915.1. Lineage (NCBI taxonomy): Eukaryota > Viridiplantae > Streptophyta > Magnoliopsida > Ericales > Pentaphylacaceae > Euryodendron > Euryodendron excelsum. The sequence continues at coordinate 22,080,512 of CM065380.1, read as the reverse complement.
GGTGATTTGATTTTGTTTTAAAAAACGGAGAGTTGAATTTAGTTTCCTAAATGGAGAGATAAGATTTGGTTTCATAAAAGGAAGAATGAATTTGGTTTCCTAAAGGGAAGATTAGATTTAGCATGGAATTGGACGGTGAAGTTTTTGAAATCTTAGATTTTGAAGTCTATGATTTGATGCAGAAAATAAGTTTTGGAAATTGATGTTTCTGATATAAAAAATGTGGTTTTAGATACCTAGGTTTTAAGGCAAGATTAAAAATCATGTTTTAGGAAAAAAAAACTAGGGTTTCCTAATTATTGGCTCTAGGGCTTGACTTGGACTCTAAGAAAAGTGATTTTGGAAAGCAAAACTTTTAGAAAGAAAGATTTTTGGAAGAAGATCTTAGAAAGAAGTTTTTAGAAAGTAAACTTGAAAAGAGAGTTTTTAGAAAGGGAATTTTGGAAAGAGTTTTTTACGAAGGAAACTTAAGGAGCATTTTTTAGAAAGTGAATTTTGAAGAGAGCTTTTTGGAAAGGAGTTTGAAAAGAGTTTTTTGGAAAATAAATTTTTTGAAGAGAGTTTTTAGAAAGCAATTTTAGAAAGGAGATTGGAGAAAGTTTTTAGAAAGTATATTGGAGAAGAGATTTTAGAAAGTAGATGTAAAAAGAGGTTTTAGAGAGAATTTAAAAAGAGGTTTTGGAAAGTAAGTTTGAAAAGCAATTCAGAAAGGGATTTGAATGTAGACTTTTGCAAGCCTCTAAAAATATCTCACTTTCCTAAAACGATTCTAACCATAAGAATGTTAGAACCATTCTAGGATTGTGGTTTTGAAATCAACAAGGATTTGAAAATATGGACCATATTGGTCATTTTAAATGTAACACTTTCCTAAAGCAACCCTAACTATGAAAAAGCTAGAATCACCTTAGGATTGTAATTTTGAAAATAAGTTTTTGAAGAAGAAAACTTTAACGCAAGTTTTGAAAACAATTTTGATGCAAGTTTTGAAAACAAGTTTAAAAACAGATTTTGGAGAGATGCATGATCATGATATGCACAATGCAAGTTGGGGTCATGAACATACAAGGTTAAAGGCTTCACCACATAATCAAGGGGGTTGAACCCATGTGGTCTTCAGTTAGACTAAGAGAAAGCCTCTGACACAGTAACCTTCAATAGTCTAATTCTACACATGAACCGAGGAGTCCCGTATTTCAAGCATGCAAGAAAGGGGGGAAAGAAGATGGAGGATTAAAATAGAAGAAAACCCAAGTGGATTAGGAAAGAGAAGAGAGGGGGGGGGGGGGGGGGGGGGGGGGGGGGGGGATGCATAAATGTAAATAGAGAGCCTACCTTGAATCTTCTTTTATTTGCTTTGTTTTGCTTGCTTACTTTATTTCGGTCTTTACTTTGCTTTGCATCGGTTTTCGAGAGCTTCCTCTGATCTTCAAGAGCTTCGGAGTTGCAGCACTTTAAGTCTTCAATGGAGGCTTTGGAGGCTAGTATATGAGTGTATATGTGCTAGAGTTTAGTGTATAGCAACTATGGTGATTTTTCATCAAGAATTTGATCTTGATCTTAATCTTTACTTTTAAATATGCCAACTTTTCATTTTTATTTTCAGATGACGATATCTTCTTTTAAAGACTACCACCAACACATTACTTCTTTACTAGAGACGCCTTTAACACCATAACTTCTTAGAAATCACCACTTTCATCGTTGCTCATTAGTTCCTACTCATGGCTTTTGCCTTAGCCTAATGTGGGCAATGATCCTCTGGTTGGTTTTCTTGAAAAACGGAACCAGCTCAAGTGGGCTTTGCAAAGGGATTTTCTTTGTGTATGGTAGTTGAATTGAGAGCCTCTCATCATTTCAAATTGAATTGCTTAGTCCATAAAGCCTTTGTACAAAATTTAGACAATATTCCTAGAGATGGTGTGTTTTTGCTAGTAAAGCCCTACATATTCTATCAAATCAACTACTCTGTGTTTGCCCCAGTGTGGGGGATGGTTCTTGGTTTGGGGATATTTGAATGGAAATCACTTACAGCTCTAACGGGCTGAGCAAAGGGTAGTGTTTATTTATTTTTGGATAAATAGAACAATGGCTTTTCATCATTTTGAGGACTCAACTGCCTATCGCTTAACCAGAATATCACTCGAGTGTTGCCTCTTCAATAAACTCTACACTTCTTTGTTGAATATGTCTTCCTCCTATCTCTCACTCTATCTTTGTCTCTCAAAGATTTTAACCCCCATTGAATGGATTGCCCATGCTATCTCATCCTTCAAGTCGAGTCATTACAAATAAAGAAGAATCCCTAAAAGCAATAATCATCCACAAGAGTTTGAGACAAAGGGGATAAACTGAGAATTACTTCTTTATCACTTCAAAACATGATGGCATGGCAGGCAATGTTCATTTAAATAAGATATGCAAATAATAGAAAGATGGAAAGAAAATAGACAAATCTTGTGGAAACCTCCCTTTTCTTGTGGACCTTTTAGGTGAGAACTCTTAATAGGGTTTTGGGACTATGCCAACCTCCTTGGTGCTCCATTAGCTAGGTGTATCACCAGACAACGAAGGGCAAATTAACAGATCTTTGACAAGGTTTGGCATGTATGTAGAAGTTAGAAGATTCTATTGTGGCAATGCTGGGGTCTAACAAAACTTTACAAATGGTGATTGTCACAACATGGTGTGGACATCTTGTAGATGGATGATTAGTTCTTCTTACTCCTTAATGTAGGTTCAGCCTCTTCCAATAACCAGGCTTATCCTTTTCATGAGTTTGAATTGGGCAAAATGTTAGAAAGGTTCCATGAGTTCACTCATGTTATTTGACATGAAAAAAAGGAAAAAGGAAAACAAAATGTAGTTAGCATGTGGAGTTGGAGATTTTATACGATGCATGTCCTATAATGGTCCCTTCTTTAAGGGAATCTAGGCATGATGATGAGTACATTTGGAGGCGAGATTCTGCCCCTTGTGCAATACAATACCTTTCAGCGTAGGCCGATTGATATTTCTTTCTTTGGACAATCCCGCTTCTATGGACGGGGAGAGATTTGGGACCTCTCTTGAGATATGGTTCAATTTATTCCATGAGTCCTTAGGGTTAAGGAACCCTTAGGATTTTTGGTAGGTTTGATTAACATGAGATTGGATTGCTTCTTTCTCTCTACGATTGATTAAATGCATGAGAATGTAATAACTTGAGTTTCTTAGAAGTCTTATCTTGGAATAGAAATGGATGCATGAGTATAATGGAAGTGAATATGTAAGCAGTATGATAATAGTAATTGAATGGTTTAGAAGACCCCCTTCTTATCTTGCTTCTGCCTTTGGTTCTCTTAGTGCTTGAAGAGGAGGGGGGAGGATAAAAGACAAGAAACAAGTAATAAGTTAGTATCTTAATTTGGAAGTTTTTATGCATTGTATGTCCTAGGGGTGCCCCTATTTTGAGAGAAAACTAAACATGATGCTTTTGGCTCACTTTTTAGAGATAAGGGCTTTGCCCCTGTATGCAGATACCTTACCGTTTGAGTGGAAACATACATTCATTTATGTATGAAAAATAAAGAAGTACATTGAACTTTGGAGTTTAAATACAACGGAATTGAAATACATTTTAATAGAGGGATTGGAAACAATTTATTTGGTACTTCCACCTATCTACTTTTACATTTGAGATCCTAAACTACTCTTAAGTCTTCGGATTCGCCTTCTTTGAACTTGAGGTTGAGGGGGTCATTAAGAGACCTTGTTATTTGATTGCCCCTTATCTCCTTGGCAACCCTATCTCCTTGAGCCTAGAGGGATTGGGGCCCCTCTTATACAATGACTTGAAATGCATGCTATGAGTTCTTAGGGTTAAATGGAAACCCTTAAGGTTTTGGTAGGTTTAATACAAGCGAGAGTGAACTTGTGTCACTCTCTTTGGGTTGATCATGTACATGAAGATGCAATGACTTGAGTTACTTTGAAACTCTTGTCTTGACATAGAATATTAACTGCATAAACATGGATGCATAGAGTAGACAGAGAAAGAATGCAATCGTAAAGTAAACATAGATGCATGAGCAGTTAGATAGGCATTATAACAATAGGAATACAAACATTATAACATCATGAATAAACAAATTTAAAGGAAAGTAATGCAGTCACCATTTCCTCCATGATTTTGAAAACGACATGCGTGTCTTAAATCCAGCAGAGATTTGGCTATACATAGTGTCTATATGAGCATGAGGTTGAGGGTACTAATGCTTCCTAAAAAGGCTTGGTTCCCAGATCTTCAAACCTAGGCCCACTTCCTGAGGTGTTTCCATGATTAATTGATGATCCAAGCGGGAGAACCATCAAGAGGCCGTAGGCAAAGAAACTAACATAGCATCTTGCCAACAACCAATATACCGTTCCCCCTTCTAACTAGAAGGGACAAAATCAGGTGAGAATGCAAGTATGTCAACGCTTGTGCGCAATATAGTGTGTGTGTGAAATTTTGACAAGTGGAGGAAATGGCCCAACAACTCCCATCCATCCTGCCCATTCCATACATTCACGATATACATAGCAGTTAATATAACATGAAACAAAATGTGAACAAAGGTCCACCTATAAAAATAAAGATGCAAAAGTCACTACTTGAATGACAAACTTAATGTAAGATTGAATAATTGAATGTAATTGAATGCATGCTATGACATGTCCTTGAAAATAACTTTGAAAAGTTAGATTTTGAAAGTTTTAAAGTGGATAGAATTGGACAAATTAATCAAAGACTCCAAATGGGAGAGGGTGAATAGATATGACAATGGCTTAACCCTCAAGTAGTCCCCAGCGGAGTCACCAGCTCTCGCACCTCGATTTTTCACACTTGAGGAAAATACACACAAGTGGGAAAACTACAGTACTCTCTCGTTAGAACTCATCCTCCTAGAAGAATGAGTATGACTAGGTTTGAATTGAAAATTGATTTGATTAAGGGCTTTTAGAAAAAGGTTTTGGAGTCGTCACCTAACTTGATTAAGGTGAGTTAGGTCACCTAAAACTAAGCACAATCCGAAGATTACACTTAGGGTTTTTGAAAAGATTTTTGAAAACTTCCTCAAAAGAGGGTTTTTAAGAAAATAGATTATTTGGCAACCTTTGGAAATTTTTAAACCCCTTTTTGAAAATAACTCTATTTTGGACTTTGAAAACAATAATTCTAGGTCCGGAGGTTGGTCATGTGTGGGGATGACGCACTAAGCCATCACTCTACCCCGCCCTTACGGTACCTACATGTCTATTCACCCTAAGTTCACTCATTCGGAATCTTTAATTAATAAATGTCCAATACTATCCACTTTAGAAAAGAACTTTTAGAAAGAAATTTGACATGATGCATATACAAGTGCAAAAATTTGATTTGATTTGATTTGATTTGAAGCTAGATTTGAAAAAAACTTGATTTGATTTTGAAAAGAACTAATTTGACTTTGAAATGCATTTGAAAAGATAGATTTTATTTTTGAAAGAAAGTTTTAGAAATAGAAATTAGAGATTTGAAAATAGATTTTAGAATTAGGAACTTGAAATGGATCATGGAATTAAAAACTTGTAAAAGGTTATGACCGCACCCATGGGAGTTGCCTACGTGTTCCTTTTTGGAAATCAGGTCAATCGTAGTTAGGACAAGAATCCGATTGAAAATAGACACTTTGAAGATTTTGAAAAAATTTGATTTGAAAAGGTTTGATTTAAAAAGAGTTTGATTTGAACTTGAAATAAAAGATTTGAAATTGAAATTTAGATATAGAATTAACCTTAGAATTGACATGGATTTGAAAAGATGGAACTTGGAAGAAGAACTTGAACTTGATTTAGAAAGATTGAGATTTAAAAACATCTTGACTTAGATTGAAGTTGGAAAACCATCTTGGTTTAAAAAGGAGTTTTAGAAAAGAGTCGGAGCTTCCTAACTTTAGGGTTAGGGTTGAACTAGGGCTTAGGTCTGCTAGGGTTTACGTAACCTAAAGTTGGAACATATAGTTGAATTGAAAAGGATCTGATTTAGATTTGAAAAGTTCAACTTTAGAAAGTTGGATTTTGGAAATGTTCGAATTAGGAAAGCTGGATTTAAGGAAGATTTGAAAAGAGATTTAATTTGATTTGAAAACACTTGACTTAGCCACTTGATTTGAATGAATTTAAAAATTTAGGTTTAGGAAAGATTAGATTTTTAGAAATCTTTGAATTAGGAAAGTTTTGAAATAGGAAAGTTCCTTCTTAGGAAAGTGCCAAATTAGGAAAGTGCTGATTTTAGGAAAGCCCCATTTGTACGAAAGTTTTGAATTTAGAAAGTTTGAACTTAGGAAAGGTTTAATTTAAGAAAGATTTGATTCTTGTTTCCTAAAATAGAAGATTAAATTTTATTTTCAAAAAAAAATAATTTGATATGGTTTCTAAAATCGAAAGATTTGATTTAGTTTCCTAAATGGGACGATTTGATCTAGTTTCCTAATTCAAAAGATTGGATTTGTCATGAAATTGGAAAGGTCGAATTTTGGAAATCTAAGGTTTCCTTGATTTTATGTAGAGAAAGAGATTTTGAAATCTAAGATTTGATATCGAAAATAGAGGTTTTTGAAATCTAAGATTTGATATAGAAAATAGAGGTTTTTGAAATATATGATTTAGATGTAGAAAATAGAAGTTTTGAAAATCTATGATTTGAGGTAAAATTAAAAGTCATGATTTTAGGAAAGAGAGAATTAGGGTTTCCTAACCATAGAATCTAGAGCTTGGCTTGAACTCCAAGAAAAAAAGTTTTTGGAAAGTAAACCTTTTGAAGAGAGTTTCTAGGAAGAAAACTTGAACAGAGTTTTTAAAAAGTGAATTTTTGAAGAAAACTTTTGGAAAGGAGTTTGAAAAGAGCTTTTTGAAAAATAGATTTTTGAAGAGAACTTTTAAAAAGAAATTTTTAGAAAGTGGATTTTTAGAGAGAGCTTTTAAAAAGTATTTTGAGAAGCAATTTTGATAGGGGAGCTTGAAGAGAGTTTTTGGAAAGCAATTTGAAAAGCAATTTTAAAAGAAGTTTGAATAAGGACTTTTGAAATCTTTTGAATACCTCACTTTTCTAAAATGATTCTAACCATGAAGAGATTAGAATCATTCTAAGTTGGTGGTTTTGAAAACAACATATATTTTAAACATGGATCAATTTGATCACATTGAATATCGCACTTTTCTAAAACAATCCTAACTATGGAATGGCTAAAATCATTTTAAGATTGTGGTTTTGATGAAAAACAAGTTAGGGTTTACACCCAAAATATGGACTTTGATAGTCACAATGAATGTAACACTTTCCTAAAGCAACCCTAACCATGGATTGGCTAGAATCACTTTAAGGTTGTGATTTTGAAAACGAATTTTTGAATGCAAGTTTTGAAAGATGATTTTGATACAAACTTTGAAAACAACTTTTGAAAACAATTTTGAAAAGATGTATGAATATGATATGCACAATGCAAGTAGGGTCATGAACATACAAGGTTTAGGCTTCACCACGTAATTAAGGGAATCGAATCCACATTATCTAAGGTTGAATCAGAAGAAAGCCCTGATATGGTGACTTTCAACCATCCTTCCTACACATGAATCGGGGATTTCTTTGTTCCAAGCATGCAAGAAAGCGGGGAAGAAGATAGGGGATTAAAATCGAAGAAAACCCAAGTGGGTTAGGAGAGAGAAGAGAAAGGAAAAATTACATAAACGTAAAGAGAAAACCAACCTCGTATCTTCTTTGCTTTGTTTGCTTTGTTTTGCTTTGCTTTTCTTGGACTTTGGGAGCTTTGAACTTGCCGCGCTTTAATCTTCAATGAATGTTAGAGGCTTGTATATAAGTGTATGAGGTGTGTATAGATATTAGGGTTAAGTGTATGGTGGCTGAGGGTATGGAGAAACTAAAGAGGCTAGGGTTTTGAAGAGACTTCGAGGTTTGTATGCAGAGAGACAGAGTTTCTGGACTTAGATTGCCGACCCTTTTCACGCAAGGGGAGGCTCTGTATTTATAGACAAAAGGTTGACTTACCGCCTTTTGCAATAGCACCAAGCAAAATTTCCTTCTAGTGCCACTAGGAGTGCCGCCAGGCCAATTTTTGGCTTGGCACCACTGCTAGTGGCACCAGCCACTTAGGAAACTTTTAAGGTCAGCAAGCAACGTATCTTTCAACCCTTGATACGCAAGGTAAAAGATTTAGGCGCCTGTATTAGTAACTACTATACAATTTTTGGCTTAGCTTCACTAGAAGTGACTCCAGAAATCCAAAAATGTTTCAGAAGGCCAAGAATGGTCTGAAAAGCCAAAAATGGGTAGAACCCTTAAAATAATGTCCCGAAGGTAATGGACTTGAAAAACAAGGTCGAAATGGTCGACCGAGATATTAGGAGTAAAATGGTCAACTAGACCAGAAAACCACCGGAATGGACTCGGAGTGTCTCATGAGAAGACATGAAGGTTGGAAACACTGTCTAGAATGTTCCAAGGGAGAGCTGGTTTGATACCCAGAGTCGGTGTGATAGAAAAAGGCAACCGGCCTACTAGGGGCATAACAGTCAATTTGCACTAGGTTTGCCAAAATAGACTCAGAATGATCCGGAAGGGTGTTGGAAGGCCAAGAATACTATTAGAAGTACTCTCGGGAGGTTACCGGTTTGATACCTAAAGCCGTTGTGGTTTTCGGAGGCACTCGGATGCTTAGGGGCAAAATGGTCATTTTGACAGGATGGTCTCGGAATTGGTCCGAAACCGACTGGAAGGCATTTGAACATGTCGGATCGTCTTTGAGACGATCTTGGAAGGGTGGACTTACCACTCTGAAGACTTAAGTACTTTCTCGAGAAATGTGCCGAAAATGCCCAAGGGCCAGTTTGATCATTTTTCACCAGAGTGGGCTAGCAGGCACTGGTGTTAACCCGGGTTTTGAGCATTTTTGTCACTCTTACGGTCTGTGATGAGTTAGTTTCCAAAGGTATCTCGTCCTTTAGTAAATGTGTCGTAACCAAGAGGTGAATTTGGTCTCGTGACATAGGGGTTTTAATGGCAATTCCCGATGTCGACCTGCTTGCGAGTGTTTTAGCTACTCTAACGGTTGTGATGTTTGCGAGTGTTTTCACTACTCTAACAGTTCGCGTTTATTTCGGAGACTAACTGATCTCGGGAAGCTGCTAGGTGGACTTATCGTCTGAGGAATCAACTTTCTCGAAAGATGTGCCGATAATGGACATGCTTCATTGGCAGGCTAGTAGCCACCAAAGGTGGACGGTTCTACCAGCATGGGGGCTTGGGTTCTTTCCCGGTCGATAGGTTTGAAGGGACTTACCGTTCCGAAGAGTTTTCTCAAAAAATGCGTTGGATTTCATGGTTTTACCACCTAAGGGATCAACTTTCTCAAAAGACCTGCTAAATTTGATTTAAATTGGAATTGGATTTGAAATTGAATTTCAGATTGAAATAGGAACTTTCCGCCTCTAGGAAGACGTGCCAACTGGATTTGGACCGAGCAATACCGCAAAGGTATTTTGGTCATTTTGCCACTATTGAGCTTGATGGGCCCACGAAGCGATTGATTGATTGGATTGAGTTTGAAAAGCTAGTTTTGACTTGAATGTGTCTGTGTTAGTTTAAATGTGAGTCTAGTTGAACAGGAGATTGCCGAGCGAGTAAAAATGGGGTGCTTACAAACCCTAACCATGGAATGGCTAGAATCATCTTAAGATTATGGTTTTGATGAAAAACAATTTAGGGTTTATACCCAAAACATGAACCTTGATGGTCACAAAGAATATAACACTTTTCTAAAACAACCCTAACTATGGAATGGCTAGAGTCACTTTAAGATTGTGATTATGAAAACAAGATTTTGAGAAAGATATTTTGAATGCAAGTTTAAAAGATGATTTTGATGTAAGTTTTGAAAACAACTTTTGAAAACACTTTTAAAGAGATGTATGAACATGATATGTATAATGCAAGTAGGGTCGTGAACATACAAGATTAGCTTCACCACATAATCAAGGGGGCCGAATCCACATAGTGTAAGGTTGAATTAGAAGAAAGCCCCCGACACGATGACTTTCAATAATCCTTCCTACACATGAATTGGGGATTCCCTTGTTTCAAGCATGCAATAAAGGGGGGGAAAGAAGATAGAGAATTAAAATAGAAAAAAACCCAAGTGGGTTAGGAGGAAGAATAGAAAGAGAGGAAGTACGTAAATATAAAAAGAAAGCCTACCTGGTTTTCTTCTTGTTTTCTTACTTTATTTGCTTTACTTTACTTGATCCTTGAGAGCTTCCAAGTTGTAGCACTTTAAGTCTTCAATGGAGGATTTAGAGGCTTGTGTTTAAATGTATGGAGTGTGTATAAGTGTTAGGGTTAAGTGTATGGTGGCTAGGGTTTGAAAAGACTAGAGAGGCTAGGGTTTTGGATAGATTTCGAGCTCTGTAATTCGAAGAGCAGAGTTTTTGGACTAAGTTTGCGGATCCTTTTCACGTAGAGGGAGGCTCTGCATTTATAGACAGAAGATTAGCCGAGCGCCTGTTACAGTGGCACCAGCATGAATTTCCTCCTAGTGGTGCCAACCACTTAGGAAAGCTTTAAGGTCGACAAGCAATGTATCTTTCAACCCTTGATACGCAAGGCAAAAGATTTGGGCACCTGTATTAGTGACTACCATGTAATTTTTGGCTTGGCTTCACTAAGAGTGACTTCAGAAAGTCCAGGAATGGTCCAGAACGCCAAAAATGGGCAAAAACCCTTAAAATAGTGTCTCGGAGGTAACAAATTTGAAAAACAGGGTCGAGATTGTCGACCGAGCTATTAGGGACAAAACGATAACCTAGACCAGAAAACCACTAGAATAGACTCGGAATGATTCATGAGAGCACTTGAAGGTTGGAAACACTATCTAGAGTGTTCCAATGGTGTGTCAGTTTGCTACCTAGAGCCAGTGCAGTTGAAAAAGGCGATCGGCACACTAGGGAAAAAATCGTAATTTTGCACCGAGTTTGCCGGAATAAACTCAGAATGATCCAAAAAGGTGTTGGAAGGTTAAGAATACTATTAGAAGCATGCTTGGGAGGTTACCGGCTTGATACCTAGAGTCGGTGTGGTTCCCGGAGGTGCTTGGATGCCTAGAGAATAATTGTCATTTTGACTGGATGGTCTCAGAATTGGTCCGGAATCGATTGGAAGCCACCTGAACATGCTGGATCGTCTTTGGAACGATCTTGGAAGGATGGACTTACCGCACTGAGGACTTAGGTACTTTCTTAAGAAGCATGCCGAAAAAGGCCCAATGGGTAGTTTGGTTATTTTTCACCGGAGTGGGCTAGCAAGCACTGGTATTGACCCAGGTTTTGAGTGTTTTTGCCACTCTAACTGTCTGTGATGAGTTGCTTTCCAAAGGTATCTCGTCCTTTGGTAAACATGTCACGACCAAGAAGCGAGTTCGGTCCCGTGACATAGGGGTTTTGTTGGTAATTCTCGATGTCGACTTGTTTGCAAGTGTTTCTACCACTCTGACGGTTTGCGTTCATTCTGGAGATTGTTTGATCTCTAGAAGCTGTTAGGTGGACTTATCGTTTACAGAATTAACTTTCTCAAAAGACGAGCCGATAACAAACATTCTTCAATGGTGGGCTAGTAAGCGCCAAAGATGGACCGTTCTACCATCTCGAGGACTTGGGTTTCGTCCCGGCCGACGGGTTTGAAGGAACTTACAGTTTCGAAGAGTTTTTCTTGAGAAACGTGCTGGACTGGATGGTCTTATCGCATAAGGGATTAACTTTCTCGAAAGGTGTGCCAAATTTGAGTTGAATTGGAATTGGACTTGAAATTGAATTTGAGATTAAAATGGGGACTTACTGTCTCTAGGACAATGTGCCAATTTACATTGGATCGAGTAATGCCCCAAAGGCATTTTGGTCATTTTGCCTTTATTAGGTCTAATGGGCCCGTGAAGCGATTGATTGACTGGATTAAGTCTAGAAAGTTGGTTTTGACTTGAATGTGTCTGTATCGGTTTGAATATGAGTCCGGGTGGACCGGAGATTGCCGAGCGGGCAAAAATGGGGTGCTTACATTCTCCAGTGGAAGAAAAACACTTGTAAGTTTGAGAGAGCTTGGACAAAACTCTTGTAGCATTGAAGCTTGGGTGTAACCTTCAAGAAGAGTGAGCTAGGCACTTCAACTAGCTTCTACTTTGTAACTAGACATTACATAGTGGAAAAAGACTTCAAGGGGATCTTGGGGTAAGGACGTAGACCACAAGTTGTGGTTGAACCTCGGTAATTCTTGGTGTCTCTTTCTTGTGCTTTATTTTCATTTCATACTTGATTTTATTGCATTGCATATATCTTAAATAATTGATTAATTGCTTATATTAATTTTAAATAGTCATAATTGCAATTATTTTTGAATAACTCAATTCATCCCCCCTCTTGGGTTGCCTTTTGGGCCAACAATTGGTATTAGAGCTTGTATTTCTGCTTTTGGCATAACATCCTAAGAATTGATCCATGGTAACCAACATTGGAAGCTCTCTTAGTGAAGATCAATCCACTAGACCACCTATGTTTAATGGCACCAATTACAACTATTGGAAGAATAGAATGAGGATATATATTTAGTCCGTTGATTATGAATTGTGGAGAATTATAGTAAATGGTCCTAAAACTCCAACTAAGCAAGTTGAAAGAGTTGATGTTCCTAAGCCCGAATCCTAATGGGATGAGAATGATTTGAAAATGTTTTAATCTAATGCTAAAACCATGAATATTTTATATTATGTCCTTGATCCTAACGAATTTAATTATATCTCTACTTGTGAATCGGCCAAGGAAATATTAGATAGACTTGAGATAACCCATAAAGGTACTAATCAAGTCAAGGAATCTAAAATTAATATTTTAGTTCATAACTATGAATTGTTTAAGATGAAACCGAATGAATCCATTACTGAAATGTTCACAAGGTTTATCGATATTATTGATGGCTTGAAGTCTCTTGAAAAGGTTTATCCTAACAATGAATAGGTTAGAAAGATCTTGACTTCATTGCCAAAGACTTGGGAAGCTAAAGTCACTACCATCCAAGAAGCAAAGAACCTCAACACATTACCTCTTGAAGAACTCTTGGGCTCCCTTATGACATATGAACTTACTCAAAAGCAACATGTCCAAGAAAAGAAAAAGAGGTCAATGGCATTCAAATCCACCAGCCAAGAAGATGAATTAGCAAGTGATGAGGATGATAATGAAATTGCCCTTATTACACGAAAATTCAAAAGATTCATGAAAAGAAAATGAAAAGGTGGAAATAAGCATGAAGCCAAAGAAGATTCTAGCAAAACATCAACGATTATATGCTATGAATGTAAGAAGCCCCGCCATATAAAGGCTAAATGCCTATGCTTAAAAGGAAAGGAAAGAAAGATCAAAGAAAGAAGGCAATTTATGACTTGGAGTGATGATGAAGAATCTGGCTCCAAAGAAGAAATCGAATCTCAAGAAGTGGCCAATCTATGTCTCATGGCTTATGAGGAAGAAAACAAGGTATCATCTTCTAATTCTTCTCAATTTACTTTCAATGAACTACAAGATGCTTTTGATGATTTAATTATTGAATTAAAAAATATGAGAATTAAAAATGGTCTTCTCAAAAAGATGATTTCTACTCTAACTAAAGAAAATGAGGACTTACAAAAAGAAAATGAAGATTTGAATAATGAAATTTGTGTTTTGAAAAATAAAGTCAAGGAAAACTCTTTTCAAAAGGATTCCTCACTTTCAAACGAAAATCAAGCTTTGAGAAAAAAAAAAAGTTAAACACATGGAAACAACTCTTTTTAAATGTGTAAATGGAAAAGAAAAATTGGATGTTATTATTAGAAAACAAAAGTGTTCACTTGATAAAGCGGGACTTGGTTTCAATCCCTTCAAAAGGAGAAAGTTTTCAAAAACTAGATTTTTTTCTACTAGTAAACCACAAATTTCATGCTTTCATTGTCATAACCTAGGACACATTGTTAGTAAGTGTTATGCTATGCAAAAGTCTATTGCTCCTAACAATGCATGAGTCCCAAAAAGGCCATTGAGGACTAACCCCCAAGGACCCAAGATGGTTTGGGTATCTAAAGTCAAATAATCTCTTGTATAGGTGTGTCTTCAAGCAAAATCCAAGAAAGACCATTACTACTTGGATAGTGGATGCTCAAGACATATGATGGGAGATGAAGCACAATTCATATCTCACTTGCCAAAGGATGGAGAACTTGTCACTTTTGGAGACAATAGCAAAGGAAAAATCATCGATACAAGTAGTGTTGGTAAGAATTCTTCCACCTCTATTGAAAATGTATTGCTTGTTAAAGGACTTAAACACAATCTTTTGAGCATTAGTCAACTTTATGACAAAGGATGCAAGATTTTCTTTATATACTCTAAGTGTGATGTGATTGACATCAGTAGTAACAAGACTATTCTCACTGGGCATAGACAAGGCAATACATACATTTTTTTTTTATCTAAATGACTTATCTTCTTGCAAAGTTGAATGCCTTACCGTTATGAATAGTGATGAAAGTTGATTATAGCATGGAAGATTTGGTCACATTAGTATGAGCATACTTTCGAAGGTTTCTAATAATAATTTGGTCTAAGGACTATCAAAAATCAAATTTGATAAAGATAGAGTTTGTGATGCTTGTCAAATGGGTAAGCAAACTCAAATCTCTTTTAAATCTATAAATATGTTGACCACTTCTGGGTCATTATAATTGTTACATATGGATTTATTTGAACCAACTAGGACTTTAAGTCTTGGTGGGAAACAATATGCACTTGTTGTTATTGATTACTATTCTAGATTTACATGGACATTCTTCTTAACTCATAAGGATGAGACAATTGTTTTCTTCACAAAATTTTGTAAAAAAGTTTTTCAATCACTTCTATAGGGACTAATCATGGAGGGAAATTTGATTTCAAACCCTTTGAAGTATTTTGTGATGAAAATGGTTTTGACCACAACTTTTCAGTCCCTAGAACACCTCAACAAACTAGAGTTGTTGAGAGAAAAAATAGAACTTTGGAAGATTTGGGAAGAACCGTGATTTGTGAAAATGATTTGCCAAAATATTTTTGGGCCGAAACCGTCAACACAGCTTGCTACGTTTTAAATCAAATTTTATTTAGAAATTTTTTAAACAAAATCCCCTATGAGCTTTTGAAAGATAAGAAACCAAATGTCTCATACTTTCGAGCCTTTGGATGCAAATGCTTTGTGTTGAATAACAATAAAGACAACCTTGGCAAGTTTGATGCAAAATTTGATGAGGGTGTGTTTTTTGGGTATTCAACACATAGCAAAGTATATAGAGTCTTTAATAAGAGGACTCTAGTGGTTGAGGAATCGGTCCATGTCACTTTTGATGAACATAACTCCCTTTCTAAAAATGTTGCAAGTGATGATG